>PPHD01017119.1:0-15215 GCA_002909625.1 Bambusicola thoracicus
GGCTCGCAGCCCCATCCCCAAGGCTTGGCAAAGCCATCCCACGGCTCATGTGCCATCCATCAGTCCCTGGCAGAGGCAACAGCACCAGGGTCTGACCTTCCCCAGCGCCCAATGAAGCCAACAGGTGGGTGCAGATGGCTCTGCAGTGCTTCTGCCCATCCAGTGGCCAGTGAGGATCTAAAAGCCATCCCGAGAAGATGCCCACGGTCATCAGTTCTTCAGCCTTTCTTTTTTTCCTCCCGAGTCACCCAAGAGCTTTTTTATGTTTGAACCACAATGGTACCCATCCCGTGGGACCCCAGTGGGCAGCTCTATCCCTCCTTGATAACCGAGAGCATCCCACATCCTCTTGGGCTGTATCAGGATGGCAGATGCCCAAAGAACGCATGGGGACCGCTACCACCTGTGCTGTCCATCCTCAGGATGCATGCAGTGCATGCTGCCCTAAACACAATTAAAGCAAGTTAGCTTCCATTGCAAACAAATAATTGGAAAGTGGCAGCTCCTGGGCTGTGTTTGCCCAGCTTTCAAGATGCCACCTTCCTCTGCGTGCTCAAACAGAGCTTGGCAGATGCCTGTGAGCATCCTGCTTGCCAATGCAGCTTGAACGAAGGTCGGAGCAGAGGGGACAGCCTGGGGACAGCCTGGGGACACAGAGCAGCGCTGGGGCCAGGAGGCAGCCATGACCCCAATTTGCCTGGCAGAGAGGAGCAATGACACAGCCGAAATCAGGCAGCAAGGCAAAGCAATGTGAGCGGGACCTAAATACTCCCGAGCAGAGCAGCGCGGTGCCACGCGCATCCGCAGCACCCAATAAAGAGGGCCCTGACCTCAATTGAAGCCTCTCAAAGCCACTGCGATAATAAAAATTAATGAACTGGCCCGAGGAGGAGATGCTGTCGTTTCAGGCTGGGATGAGTTCCCTGTGTCACCGCCGCTGTCTCCCTTCTTTTGCTTTGCAGGGATGAAGGTCGGAGCCCGCGACGCGGGCCAGACCCCGATGGCTTTGGCAGGGGATTACGGCAGGGATGGGTGGCTGTAAGGGGATGGAGGAGGAGGAGGAAGAAAATGCAGAAACCGCTCGAGCTTAACTGAGCCTCCGTGCTGGAATCCTTACCCCAAATCTTCTAATTAATAGTCAGGATTAGCAGCTGCTGAGGTTGGGTCTTAGCCATCTAATCATAGCAGCGCAGACCGGCTGTGCTCAGCATCCCGAGCACAAGGCAGCCTTTCTAGACTAGCAGATAAATAAGTTCGCAAATTAAACAACAACAAAAAAACATTAACATTTGGATGGAAGCGTTGCGCTGTTCGGAGAGGGAGGATTTGCTGTTGCAGCGCAGTTCCTGCTAATAAACCCCTGCTTTGTGCTTGGGATCTGGCTCCGATTGCCAAAGCCTCCTTCCAATGCACATCAATCTTCCCCTGGTGATGGATCTTGCACCCAAAGCCTGTTCCCAATGCAGCTACAACTCCCTGGGGTGGATGTAACCCACCCCAAAAGCAGCAGGGCTCCTCTCCCATTGCTTTCCGTCCTCCCAGATTGCTCACAGCAGCGTTGTTAGAAATGGCGTTAAAAGGGGTGCACCCAGAGGTGCCCCAGAACACGGAAGGGTTCAGCCCATTGGGTCTGCACAGTGCAAGCTGCTGAGCTCAGCTGGGACCTTGGCTAGGACTGCGTCCCTTTGGGGAGGTGCTTCATGGGCACAGTGGTGGTGGAATGACTATGGTGGTGACGGATGGACTTGATGACCTCAATGGTCTTTCCAACCTCAGTGATTCTGTGATATCTGTGATGGTTGCACCTCAGTCTTTGCACTCTGGTTCTCTCTGAGAGGCAGGAGATGCTGAGCCCACCTGAGGGTGTCCCAGACCGAGCACTGGGAGATCTGTGACTTTGCCCTGGGGATGCACAGCACCTTTGTTCCACAGCAGTGCCGCCCTCTGAGCGCCGCGTGCCATCTCTTTGTGCTGTTGGCTTTCTTTTCTTTCCCTTAGCATCACTGCCTGCTCTTTTTGTGAATGTACAGTAGGAACAAAGGAGCTCATGCTGTTTGTCTTCATTTCTCCTGCTGGCTTTTTTCCATTCAACGCTCCTGCCTTGCAAACTGTTTCTCCTGGCTGTGTGTGCGCACCGGAGGTGGGACGAGCATCCTGAGCTGCAGACCCCGGTGGTGAGAGTTGCAGGGGGTACAGCAATGCCCTGGGGCGCATTTTGCTGCCCGTGGCACTCACAACACTTTGCTTTCTCTTGCATTTTTGAGTGCCGCCTCCCTCCAGCCGCTCTGCTGCGTATCTGCGACTTCTGTGCCTGCATGGGGTGTTTTGAAAATACCAGCCGTATCCACAAGCGCACGGCTCCAATGGAGGGGGGTGCAGAGCAAAGCACAGCTGAAATCATCGCACGTTGCATTGTCCCTTTGCAGGATGGAAATCAGCCATCGCCTCACCCTAAATCTGAAGGATACGCAGACTTTGCTGTGGGCCCCTCACCCGGGGGAGGCGAGAGGAGCCCAGTGCTTCCCAATGCTCTCCCATAACGAGGATTCCACCTCAGGTTCCATTCTTAAAAGTGACTGACTCTGTGGCCGCAGAGCTCCACGCGGTGCTGATGCAGTTGGGACCACGTTTTTGCCCACGGTCCCCCCGGCGTTCCGGCACAGATGAGCAGGAGACACTTCACCACTTCCAATCCTCTTTTATGGAGCGCGGTACTTGTTGCCATCTGCTCCCAAACGCTCAGTGCAAATCAGCCTTCACTTTTACGGTTTTAATTAACCTAATAACAAGCGGTGCGTGCTGGGCTGGGGAGAGGCGGGCAGCAGCACTGTGCTCGTGCCCTTCCCATTTGAAGCCTTTGATTCTGGGGTCAAAACCCAACTCATTCACCCTTCATTCAGCACTGGATGGCCACTGGGGAGTTAGCCATGAATTAATGAGCTAAACGCAATGTACCGCAAAGATTCTTTTCCTGCTCCCCTTAGAAGCACCCATGGGCCCCCAAACCCCATATCCCACCCTGGGGCTCCAATCCCATCTTTATTCCCTCAGTGTCCAATGGAGCACGGTACCTGGGCTCACCCTACGGCGTCCATCCCGCAGCATCTCCTTCGCTTCAGCTCCAAGGAGACTTTAATTTCATGTAGTTTTCATTTCCTCACGGGGCTGTAAAGATGTTTTATCTCAGAAAGACCACTTTTTTTTTTCTTCTTTCTTTTTTTTTTCTTTAAGCATAGGGGAAAAACAAAGCAAATGGAAACATGCCCTTTGGGTAGATAAACATACTTTTCTCTCTTGTTTTCTACGATGAATGTGTCAGAGAATGGGAAGAAAGAGAAGCTGAGGAGAAGATGGTAGTTATAAAAGTGTGTGTGGATGCATGGGTAGATAAACAGACATTTTGTTTCCGACACTGACTGGGTCACTAAGTGGATAAATAGATAAATATCTGCTTCGTGGTTCCTATGGTGGCTGAGTCATGCAGGGGTGAGATGGGAGATACTCCACAGCCAACGCTCCCCACTTCCCAAAGCAGCACCTCTCCTTGGCTGCCATAAAGCGCCGTTGTTCCGGCATCGCAAGACCCGGGCCATTATCTCTCTGTTAATTACATCAAGCTATCTTTTGCTGACTTTCCCCTCCTTTATTTTCTGCTCTTTATCCTGCCTTGTATCATCCATAATAACGCCTCGGATGCGCTCCCTCCTCTCTCATTCGGTCCCAGTGGGACGGCGGTGGGTTTGTGGATGTGTGCGAGGGAATGAGCGAGCAAGTTGTTTTCTTTTATCTCCTTCCCGTTCCGTATTATCGCTCCCCATGCCGCCTCCTGAAGTGTGATATAATTGCCTCTGAAAGCACTGCCTGCCTGTCATCCCTTATTGCTCGGGTAGGGTATCAACAAAATGCAAAACTGCCACAATTTAAAAGCGTTCAGTGTCTTTTATACGTTTCCACCCTGTTAGGAACATATTTAATAAAGTTTTGACATGTAGAAAGAGGCCCAGTAAGTGATGATAAAATTCTGAATGGTAGCGGAGCACCAAAGGAGACGTATTAAAGTTAATGAATAAATGGGCTGATTTCCACTGAAAATGCGGTTGTAAATAAGGAGCAACGCAAAAATGGAGGGCAGGGCAGCGTGTTCTCATCTGGAGGATGCAGCAGAGATAAATGGGACATGAATGAAGGCCTAATGAAGGCGGATGAAAATGGATGGAAACCCCCCAGGATTGGGAGGTTTCTGGTGACGTGTGCCGAAGTCACCAAAACTGAGACGTGGGATCTGACCTTTTGTGGGATGTTCGTTGAGTCAAAGCCAAAGGATATGGAGAACTGCGGGTTGCAAAGGATCCCCAGCTGTGCTGCTAAGCCAGTCTGTGTCTTCCATGGAGGATGCTGTGGTCGTGGGGCTGCGCCCACGTGGTACCCAACCCCTGGCAGTAGGGATGCTGTGCATCCGAAAAGCCTACAGCAGCGGTGCTATCCTGAATATATATGAGAAATGCAGAGATATGCAGGAAAACGCTGCGTCTCCTCTCTGATCGTTCGCACAGCAAATAAGCTAAATTCATGAATAAATTGTTTGCTACAAATAGATCAAAACACTTGGGGCTTCAGCCATGTGCTGGCTTCTCACCAGGGAGAAATGTGTGCACTCGGCTGCTAATTCCAGACGGTCGCTTAGTCCAACCCATCCCATTAATTAGCAGCATCCCCATGCCCTTGCTCTTGCTAGGAGGGAGGGCTTCCCGTTCCCAGCCATCCCCCCTTCCCCCATCCAAGCCTTTGGGATACTGCTGCTCTTTCTTAAATTCCCCTTTCTGCTCTTTTTTCATATTCAGAGACGCCGCCGCGGTTTCTCGGTGATGGCAAATACATTTAAAGATCACAGCAGAAACATTCAAGCCCAATTAGCCCACCCAGCCTAACCTCCCGCGGGTTCGGCTGGGATCCTCCCATTGATGGAGCTCGCATTAAGCGGATGCTATATTTAATCTGACAACAAATCATCAGGCCCAACGAGGGAAGAAGAAAAACCATTCCTACAGCGATTTCTTTTGCCTGGGGCACTCGGCGTAGGGTGAATATTGGGGCAAACAGCGGAGAAAAACAAACACTTACTTCCAAATATCCTTAAGAGCTCTATTTGGTGGTTAGTTATTTAGCAGAGCCTTAACGCTCGAGCACACACTGTAATATTCCATGGGTTGGTGTGCTTGCCTGCTGCAATTACGTGTTTAGCCCTTAAGTAAGAGGTCAGCAGGACTGTCTTATAGTCAATTAGTCAGGGAAACCAAAACGAGCAAACCAGCACGCTCCTCTTCCAAGCAGGCTGGAAGTACTATTGTTATTTTTTCCTCTTGCAGTCCTCCAATGCAGTTTTCCCCTTGCAGATCAGTAGATAACATGGGGAATAAGAACACAAATGGGCCAGGATGTGCCGCATGTCCTTCTATTGCCCTCCCGTGAGGAGGCAGTGCTCGGAGGTTAATCATGATTTGGTGTCGGAATTCATTGAGGGGACCTGAGTGGGAGAGCCAAGCAGTGCTGGCAATAAGGTTTGTGTTGGTTTAACGAGCAGCTGCCTATCTCAGTCCATGGCAGCTTTGTTCCATGGCTCTGGTTTATGTCCTTTAGCACAGTAATGTCTCCCAACCCAAATCAACGCTAGCTCTTGGTTCACAAAACCCAGTGTCAGTGGGCATGGTGCTGATGGGTTGGCGGTTGGATTAGATGCTCTTAGTGGCCTTTTCCGACCTCAGTGATTCTATGATTCAGGGTTGTTGCATCAATTCAGATAAGCACACAAGATGCACATCTGGTGCAGACAAGCCTGCAAAGCGGGCGAGCTTTGCTTTAATTTCTGTTCGGAACAGCTCGGGCACGCGCTTGCAAACAGCGCAACCCAACTCCAACCCAAGCAAACACCATCCTCCATTCCGAGCGAGTGCGGAGCTGCAGCGAGGCCGCTGCTGCACTTAATGCGACATGACATTTAATTAACTTCCCAACAACTGTGTCGTGCTGCGCTCCGGGAGGCGGCTGTGCAAGAACCAGGCACGGCTCGTCGCCGCATGCGGCGCACGGTGCAAGGGCTGCTTGGAGGAAGGCAGTCGAGCCAATGGCTCGTTCTGCAGGGAAATGCTCTCCCGAGGCTGGAGTGAGGACTCCAGCCCCTCCCCAGCCGCCAATACGGTGCTGCATCACTGAGCTATATAATTGCATATTTGTTCCTGTTGGGTTTTGAAATATTAGCACCCGGTGCATCATTCCGGGGCGTCTGCGCGGCAGCTTCTGCTGCGTGACTGCAGGGGGGAAAGTTGTGCAGTGGGAACAGCATTGGGTAATTAAAGCGATGGCTGAGCAGAGGCAGGAAGGAGGAATGAGGGCGGATGTTCTCAGCTCTCCCACCTGCTTGGTCAGGAGAAGAGTGGGGTGGCTGCGTGCTGTGCATGGAGCTGGGCGTGCAGGATGAGCCCTGCCCTCATCACAGCTGCTTCGCCTCCACATCCTCCTCCATCCAGGAGATGCAAAACCATGCAAAATCTGGGGGGTTTCCCCTCTCCCTTTGTTCCTAGAAGGCGCAGGCATCCCCAGGTGAGAGGGCTTAAGTGACAGCACCTCCACAGCAAGAAAGAGGAAGGGAGAACGGGGGAATGTATGTCATATTGGCAGAATTGTTTCTAACCGGAAGGTTTTTCAAAGTTGTCTAAGTGTCAGCAACTCTTCTTAGAGCCTGAATTTATTTGGCATGGTGTCACAGTTATCTCTGTTAAACAAGTCCTCATATGCACCTTTCAGAGCTTAAGAACACCTGAGGGAAAACGTATTAGGATCTCAGCTTTCAATCTTGCTGTAATTTCTGTCTTACCAAGGGAGGGGAAAAAAAAAAAAAGGAAAGGAGACACGTAATGCTGCTGCCGGGGATTTTTAGGGCTCTTTTTAATCCGAAGTGACTTTTGTGTGTCAGGGAAAGGTGATCCCTTGGAGGTGGGGCTGCGATGGTGGCCGTGATGGTGATCCCGCAGCCCGGCGGGTGGGAGCAGGCGGCGGATCCTCGAGTCCAACCCAAATCCAATTAAGCGGCTGAGTTGGAGCTGTAATTGCTATGAAAAGCGACGTGTCAGCTGGTGAGATGTTATTAAAAAATATAGGAAACAATTTGTGCTGCCCTCCCTCCCCCCCACCCACCCTTCCCACGCCACAAAGGCACCGATGGGATGGCACTGCGCATCTCCTCGAAGGTTATTCATAGAATCACAGAATCGTAGAATGGCCTGGGTTGCAAAGGACCTCAATGCTCATTGAGTTCCAACCCCCTGCTATGTGCAGGGTCACCAACCAGCAGCCCAGGCTGCCCAGAGCCACATCCAGCCTGGCCTTGAATGCCTGCAGGGATGGGGCATCCACAGCCTGTTTGGGCAACCTGTTCCTAGGGAGGAAGCGAGTTGGAGCAAAACCAAATGATCCTCTGTAGTGCACTCCTGGGATTGGCCATGAACTGAGTGCTGGGGCTCAGAAATCAGCCTTCATCCGCTCGCACAGTGCCATCCTCACGTGCACGAGGCTGCTAATGACTAAGTGTTATCACCAGTATCATTTTTACTCCAAAAGCCCTTCAAACAGCCATTAAGCCATCTGTTTCTCGAGCAAACCTCGGAGTTGTGTTTTACCCTAACTTCCTGCTGTTGTCATTCCAGCACAGAGCAGTTTCCCATTATCCCATCATCCCACATCCCCTGGGACACATGGCCACCAGCAGAAAGAAGAAAAGCCTTTGTCATATCCATCTTAGAGCGTGTGGGGGCAGGTGATGCTCATCCCTTGGCACCACAGGGGTTAGGATAGCTATACCCCCTGCCCTGCCCCGCTTCCAGGGTCTGCTTTTGCAGGCAAATCGCAGCACCCTCCTGCACATACCCGAACTGCAGAGCGTGTTTTTATGACTGTGATTCAGCCAAGCACTTAAAGAAGTGCTTGGAAGTAGTGCGTGCTTGCACGTTTCCTTGACAGTGCCTCTATTTGCAAGCATCAATGACTCTGAAGAGAATAAACAGTGAGGAAGAGGAGAGGACTGCTCCTGTGGGGCTGTGTTGGATGGGATAGCTCAGTGCCAGGCAGCGTTGGGTTCCACCAGTGAGCACCTCCCATGCAGGATGCTCTTCCAGCCAATACCCCCCCCCCCAAATTCTCTCCTGGATCACCCTGCATAAAAAACAGCCAGACTTTGGGTAACAGGTTTGGCCCCAGTGCTGAACCTTGGCCCTTTCATTGTTAACCAATCAAGCTGGAAGGCGACCATCAGCTCCCACCTTTCCTTGGCTGCAGCAGAGGGGCACTGGGAAAGAAGCCAGAGACTGGGAAGAGTAACAGATATTCACCTGATCTGCAGAGCTCAGGCAGTGAGAGACCTATGTTTGTAGTGGGAATGGAAAGGACACCTTATCCAAGAACAACCACAGGGTTTGGTGTAGCAGAAAGGGATGCACAGCCCCATGGTAGGAAGCAAATGCTGGGTTCTGTTGGCTCCTCTCTGCCCGTGGTCATGCTCTGCTCTGAATCTTCCACCACAGTCATTTCTGCACCTTAATAATTGCCCTCAGTCTGTCTGTAAAACACGTGCCCTACAAAGCAAGGCGCTGGGAGGGTTTCCCAAGCAGAAAGCAAAGGCGCACAACGTATTGATCCGATGACATATAGAGCAGTTCTGGGAGAGCTCCTCCAGGACAGTGGATGCCCTTTTGCTTCCACAAACTCCTCCAGGGGTCTCTAAACTGCCAGATAACTGCTGGCCTCCGAGCTCCTGGCTTTGCATAGCCCTTGGACTTCTGTGTGCATAGGCAGAGGGAATTGGTGCTTGCAGAGCCCAGCGCCTCTGCAGAGGGTACAGGTGAGGATGCAGATGGCCTCCATGCACCTTGAGACCTGGGGTTCCCCAATGGCTGCACCCACCCGCTGCTGCCATCCCCACCTGCTGCTCCCCATCACACCTAATCTATCCTTCAATCTTTGCAAAGCATAAAAAAATATATATATACAAAAAAAAGCCCTCTTCCAACTAAGAGCCTGCTTTCCATTCCGGAGATAGGTTATATTCTTCACTGCACACACGCCTGCATATATTTGAACAAGTTTGATTCAGTATAGCTGACACAAAAACCACTTAGTTGTTTCCCCTACATCATCCTAAGTTAATACTCCTGACAAGCTCCAGGAGGCTTTTCAGCAATTTTTCTGTTTCAGCTCCCCTTGCTTCCTTTGCTCTCAGTTTTGCCCCCGCCGTACAATTCCCCGTGCCTGAGCAGCTGCCTCTACCCCAGCAGTTGCTATCCAACGTGCTCGAAAGGCAAAAATTGAATGGGGCGTCCATGGGTGCTCGATGCGGTGACCTGAGTCATTGGATGGATTGCGTCTGTATGCATTTTTGGTGTGCAGGGTGCTTTCAGAGGACGTGAAAAATAAGGAGGTGGGGAGGTTGGGATGCTCTGCACACCCAGGGTTGGTTTTATCGCTGGGGTAAGGTTGGGCTGTGAGCTGAACGGGCTCCAAAGAAACAGGCCCTGGGGAACGACTGCTCGTAGCATTAACTTTCCTTCAGCCAAGTACCCTTTCATGGCTGATGTGCTAATTGATTTACCCTTTTCCTGCATTCTGCCATGGTGAGAATGTTTTCCTTCTGTTCACCTTTTGTGGCTGCTTCTGAAAAGCGGTTCCTTATCATGTTCCTTCTCTTCAGGCCTCTAAATATTTATCCTGTGGCTTCATTAGGTTGGTAAATAAACTCTTGCACCTCTTCTGTTCCCCGACGTTGCCTTTAAAATTAATCTCTCGCCAAGTAATTGGGGAGAAGAGGAAGTTAAGTTGGAGAAGTGAGATGAAGCGGCAGCGAGGCAAATGACCGTATTTAAATCCTTTCTTTTTAGATTATTGACTAAATACAACCACAGCTTTGACATTCATGGTTCTTAATTGCGAGTTTTCCATATCCCCTATGGGTGGGATGCAAAACCACGGCCTTCTTTTGCAGCCCCCTTCATTGCAGAGGAAACGTGGGGCTGGGCATTCCGGTCTATGGGAAGGGCTGGGAAGTGCTGGGAAGGGCTGACCCTCAACCAAACAGCCACACATCTTTGGAGAATGTGAGATCTCATCCATATAAATACTCACTGAGAAATCCCGCTGATTCTCTCCGTTTGATGGGTTTAATGGAAGCCTTGACTCACGTCCATGGATTTCTTCCATTGCACTCAACGTGGGGAAGAGCGATGGCGATGGGAGGCCATAGCTTTGTGCATCCAGGTTGGGGCAGATTCTTTCCGTGCATTCTGCTTTCCCCTCCCATGTATTTCATGCTCAATAGAACTCCCCATGCAACCACAGCATTGGAGTGGCACAGTGAGCTCCCACACGGCTCACCCAGCTCCCTGCTCTTTAACTCCCCTGGAAATAAGTGCTGCTTTGTCAGCAGCCAAAAAAAAAAAGGGGGGGGGAGGGGAAAATCTAGGAAAGGAATGGAAAATAAATTGCCAGCTCCATTCAAATAACAGAGCTGATTTAAATCGGGGAATGAGCTCTCTTGAATTTCTGGGTTGTAATGAGGACAATGCAGAAGTATTGTTCAGACCCTTTCAAGCAAGCTGTATCCAAACACTCAATAGAATTAAGCCCTGATCCTGCAGTCACTTACGCCCATGGGTAACTGGATGTCCTTGCTGAAGACATTACCCAGCCTTTCTCACAGTGCTGAGATGTGCTTCAGCCTTTGCATAACTGGGGGAAGAAATATCCCACGTGCAGAGCTGAAGAGGGGGAAGGAGCGTTGGGGATGCTCTGAGGAAAGGATGGCGTGGGCTGGTCCAGCAGTGCCCTCCTGCATTCCTCACCCCTCACCCCCACCCTGGGCACACTGCACAGCGCTTCCCCAATTCACCCACGGTCAATTCCCAGTGTTGTTCTATTCCTGCTGCTCATCTCACCCAGACGAGCTCCTCATTTCCCATTGTTTGTTTGCTCTGAGCTCCAGACCCCGCTCGATATTTGCTTTCCCATCCCCGCTATTTGCTCTTATTTCCATGTGTTTAACATATATATTTGTTGCTATCTGCCCAGCAATCACAGCCGCTTCCCCTTGCTGCCCTCAATGATGGGCATTACCATTCCCATGGGTATCCGTGTCCCACGAGGACAGTGAGGCCCACGGCTCCATGCAGGTCCCTGTGTGGGGCAGAGTGCTCTGAGATCCACCAGACAGTGGGGTTTTGCTGCAAGCTGGAGCAGGACATGCAGACAGCAAAGCCACAGCTTCAGGCTTATATCCAGCGACCCAGATGCTCTTTGCAACAGAAACCCCCTCCTGCTCTGCACACAGGGATATGTTTGTGCTTGAAGCAGGTGGATGGCACCCATGGGAGGGACCCAGTGCCACTGCTGTGGGATATCCCCAGTTTGTGGTGACTCCCCCAGGCTGAGTGTTGGGTGTGAGCGATAGCACCCCAAATGCTGGGGCTGGGAAATGGAAATAAGGGGGACGGGAGGTGGAAAAAGGCACAGTAAGTGAGGCACAAATGGGAATTGGAATGCACGGGTTTGCTCTCCAAAAGAACAGCCTGTTGTTTTGGATCGGGTTTCCCCTTGAGCAAACAATTGTGCAGTCAGCCTGTCCTGTGAAATGAGCTGTCACTCCGTGCCACGAGCCAACGCTATCGATCGCAGCAGGGACAGCCACCTGGGGGGATGAGCGAGCCCTGCTGCTCTGCCCCAGGATGCGGTGTTTTGGGGTAAGGGTATGGTGCATCTTAGGCAGCACACAGCGGACAGAGCTCGGAAGGCAGCGCTCCGTGTTGGCCGCAGGGATGCTCTTGGAGGTGCCAAGCAGCTCTGTGTCTTTGCAGCACCCTCAGGGCTCAGCACTCGAAGCATCCCTGCCCTTCACCTGTGCTGCTATAGCAACTGCTGGAGCTGCTGCCGTCCTGCCCAGGGCCGTTTGCATGGAGCAGTGCCCACTTCAGGCACTGCAGTATCACCGTCCAAAGGGCTCTGCAGCCCATAAAGCTTCAGGGAGGTGTTCCTGCTGCTTGCTGGCAATCGTGCACGCACATCCGTCCCACCGTGAGTAGACCCAAATGCATTGGCCGTAATCATCCGTCACATTTATGCTCCACACTCCATCCCAATGGATCCCAACGCGCTCCGCAGCAGACGCTGTGCAACAGGATCCATCATCTGGTGTGCGAGCACAGCCAGGTCCTGCTGGGACAGCTTCATACCCTGCAAAGGAGATAAAAGGCAGGGGACAAAAACCATTGTAGCAAAAAATTCTGCCGTGTTTTGGGCACTTTCTGGACTTCCCAGTTAGGAAGCGCTCAGTGGGCTCAGATGTGGCTGCCACCCAATGCTGCTAATGGGTAGATTTAATAGCAGCCACGCGAGCGGCTCTATAACCCCAGCAACAAGCACTGTGCGGCGAGATTAACTTCCTTGGCAAAGAGCTGATAAATATTTTCCACTTCCCCGTCCTCATCGCTCCGGTGCACCGACGCCTGGGGAGGGGAAAGAGGAAGGTGGGTGCCTTCCTCACCCCATCACCTTGCCCAGGAGCCGTGGGCTGGATGCTAAGTCAGATGTGTTGGTGTTAGAGCCTGGCACCGACCTGCTTGGCCCCACCACCCCCTGGGGACGTGGTTCCTCCCCCATCCACATCTCCTTCCGCTGCCAGAGCCAAGCGTGGCTCTTTCCATCCCGCAAATGGGACCGTCTGGTAAAATATTTTGCAATGCACTGACAAAGAAAGCACTCTGTCAGAGGGAGATATTATTGATGTTGTTATTATTGCATCTCCCGTCTCCGCTGCAAAGGATGCCTGACCATGCTGACAGCTGCTATTAAGAAAGTTGCACAGGCAGTGTTTCTGGGGATATAATTCTTTCTTGAGCAAAGTTAAACACTAAAAGGGGTTATTTCATGGAGTAAAAGCCAGAGCTGTGAAAAAGTTTCTGTGTGACATGTGAACGTAATCACGCTGTGCATTACCCGGGTAGACCTGATAGCCCTGAGCACAGCCAGACCCTGCAGGTGGGAGAGCATCCCCAGTGCTCGGGGCAATGTGGAAGGGGAGTCATTCTGCTATAGGGGTCCAAACCCACAGAAAAGGCTATTTCTCCCTATAAGGGAGAAGCACGCTGTATGGCCTCAGCCCCTTTACAGCTTTGGCATAAAACCAGGAGAAGCACAGTAGCTCAGGCTGGGTTTGTGTTCAGGCATTAAAATAGATGGGGGGCAGAGGCAGATGGGGCAGAGCAGAGCACGCATCAAAGCTCAGGCAGCGCTTGTAGCATCCCTATGAGCACCTGCAGGGCTTTGCTTGGCTCCTGGGTGAGCGCAATGCGAAGGATGGAGAGCTCGAACAGCTCAGGTGCCCTTCCAGCATCCTCAGCTGAAAGCAGTACTTTGGGCCCTGCAGAACCCCAGCAGGGCTCAGCTTATCATGGGGACGCAGTGGGTGCCCCGGTGTGATATCTCTACTGGGATCCCAGCTGCCATCCATTAGCAATTTCCACGGCGCTGCCATTTATCCCCATCATTTAGGGTTCGTGGGCTATTATTTAGTCTATTTCCAAGATCTTATTGCATTTTTTATTCATAGAGAGGTTAGATTTATATATTGAAGATCAATAAAAGGCTCTATCATGGCTACATTATTAATAAGGACTACATTACATGTAGACAGACAGCCCACTCTATCGGATTTACTTAGCAGATGTGCTTTTTGGGGGCAATTCGGAAAATTTACTACCTGTTCGATCTCCCTTCCTCTCCTTGTGTCTCTCCAGGCTCCCATCCCTCCCTCCTTCTGCACAGGGATAATAGTGGCTTTATTTAGCATTGTGCAACTGCTGTCCCTGCCGATGACACCGCTGTGGCTCCATCCTCCAGCAGCCCCAGAATCAGTGCCGGAGGAGTTGTGCCACGGGGAGAGCCTTTTGGGGGAGGGATCTGCCCAAAGCCAGAGGGGAAAGAGGCAGAGAATCTCCCACCATTGGGCACCGCGCCCCACGCTGAGCTTTTGGGTGCCAGCATCCCGCCGTGCGCCCGCTCCTCAATCTGATTCTAATCAGCAGCAATTCACTCTAATCATGGTAATTAACGGAGAGTGGGAAAATATTAGCCAGAATAATCAAATCTGTCGTCTTTTCTTGGGAAACCTGCGAGGCGAAGAGTCAACTCGTCAGCTCTGCGCTCACCAAAGGATCCTTGCTTGTGGCTTGCCTGGCTTGCAAAACGATGGCTGCCCCACGGGAGCATTGGGGTGCCCAGCGGACCCTTTGCATCCCATCCTCCACCTGGTCCAAGCGCTCTCCATCCCCATGCCTCAAACCAAAGGGGAGAGCAGAGCAGAGCAGCAGAGCAGCGCTGGTTAACACGATGGGGGCTGGCAGGGAGCGTGCAGCGATGCAGATTCGGTTGAGGGGAGGAAGATCAATAAAACACATGGAGTTCTGCATCCTGACAATGGCTTTTCTTCCCCTGGTGCTCGTAGCATTCAGGAACTCTCCACTCTCGGCCGTATGAAAAGAGAGCAGAGATGGGTTTACAAACCCTCAATGATCATCCCTGCTTCCCACCTGCGGGTGGGCAGCGTCAGATAAGGGTTAGAAGGAAGACGGCTGTGATAACAGCACAATTGCTGCCCTCCAACAGAAGTGCTGCCATTTATTAACGGGGCATCAGCTGTTGGGTCGGCCCTTCCCTTGGATGGAGACCCCCATGGGCTCCCCAGGGTGTGGGTGTGGATGGGCTGCCTGCAACAACGCTGTGCAGATGTGGCACTGCCCACACATCTGGAGGGCACCCATAGGCAGAGGGGCTTTGGGGGCCATCCCCACCTCTCTCTGCAAGGAAACTGGAGATGGAGGAAGTCCGGCTCTGCTTTAGAAACAAAATGCAATCAAATAACAGTCGGGCTCCTTTTTGTTCTCCAAAATCTCTTTTTTTCCTTCTTTTTTCCCCAGCCCGTGCAGCAGGGAACAGCCCTCCATAGTCCCATATCGTCCCCATCCACCTCGCAAAAAACTCGTGTGATCAGAACAAGATCGGGTATCTCAGCACTTCAAGCAATTTTAATTGCACTGCTCATTATGCGGCGGATTGCTGCCTGTTACAGCGTTTCTCAGCCATTATATGATTTTGGAGGGGGTTTTTGTGTTTGGTTTTGTGGG
>PPHD01017120.1:0-15215 GCA_002909625.1 Bambusicola thoracicus
TTGATTTATTCTTTTAGTCAAGTTTGGAAGTTGATATTGTCATAAGGAAAGAGAGATGAGATTAGGAAGAGAAAAAGAGATTTGCTGAATGCTCAAGGGAACGTTTTCTTCTATGTCTCACCATAGTGTGTGCAAGAAAAGGTATGTCTCATTGTTCAACAATTTGCAGTTTTTTGTTGAAGGTTGCTCTTTTTTTTTTTTTTTTAACTTATCTCAAAGAATTGAATATTCCTGTTAGCTTAATATTGCAAACTACTAAGGAGCAAAGTTGTGCACAAATGAGCTCTTGCATCTCTTCCTTCTGTGATGAGTCTTGTAGATGTTCTAGATACTTTTTCAGTCTCAAAAAAAACCCTTAAAATAATTTTTGCATTTCTTCTGCATCTACTTTTGACAGATTTAGGTAAATAATCTGCTTATTAAGCTATTTGGAAGTAATTTGATGACTTGCAGTCAAAAAGATTAATGATGGGGGCAGCCGTTTCAGTGAAGATTATGTAATTGTCTCGGATATAAATGCTGTTTCACATGCTTCTGGCTTTTCAGAACAGTCATTTTTGGAGGTTGAATATTGTGTAACTCTTCTTCAAAGGATTTCTTACAAACATAAAAGAAGGGAAAGAGGTAGAAATGCCTCTGCAGGGTTCCTTCCAGTATTTCTGAGGTTTATAGTGAAGAAGTCTTACGATCTTTTCTTGTCTTGCATCCACATATATATACGTATACGTACGCCCAACCACACACATGACTACAGCTATAAATGACTACAGAACCTTGATGTTTGATTATTAAGGTGACTGTAGGAATCCAGAAAGACTTGCTTCAACAGTTTCAAAGTATGGAGACCCCTGTTCATAGTGTTCTGGAAATTATATAGTAAAATTTGGGGATTTTTTGCCAATCTGAACTTCATACTGTAGAGAAGCAGTAACAGCAGGAGTGGTGGGTGGTAGCATACTACTTTTTAGATTTACTGGTTCTCCTGAATCTGGCATCTTTGTTCAGATTGGTTGTGAAAGACATTTAGCAAAATAATTTCTGGATTGAACTGATGCTATGAAGCATGATCAGTCACCTCAGCCAAAGCTTCTTAGCACAGCTTAGCTGGCTGTCTTATGTGTGCGCATATGTATATGTACATACATACATATATATATATCATAGATGTCATAGAATGGCCTGGGTTGAAAAGGACCACAATGATCACCTAGTTTCAACCCCCCTGCTATGTGCAGAGTCGCCAACCACCAGATCAGGCTGCCCAAAGCCACATCCAGCCTGGCCTTGAATGCCACCAGGGATGGGGCATCCACAACCTCCTTGGGCAACCTGTTCCAGTGCATCACCACATATATACACATACATACCCAACCTCATTAATAACATATTGTAGTCTATAGATGTAGCTGGGCTGAGAGGCTTGTCAAGGCTGTTTGGACTGTACTTAACAAATTGTGTTTCTGTGTCCCAGCATTCATAGTTGAATATCATTATTAATTAAGTTGACAACTGGAGTGTTATAGGAATTATGCTTAAGCATGATTTTTTAATAGGCTGTTTTGTTTTGTCTTTTTGATAGCTGTATAGACCTCAGCCAACTTTGAATACTTTGAAGACAAAGTGGCAGGATGACCATATACAAGCTTACACTTAGATTATATAGGTATCACTTACCTAAATTTGCATTTCACTGTCTCCCATGTAGCCTGAGTCAGACTCCCGGGTTAACGGTGCCTCCCCCTGCACTTCACCCCAGCATTCAGCCCTTGGCTACCCACTTGATCAAGAGACAAGCTCGCAGTTTCATCAGGCAGGTGAGTGTCTGGTCAGGTAACGTGCTATGTGAGTCTGTAGACAAATGCTGAATGGTTTTGTTTGCATCTTTCTAAAATCATTTATCAACAAAAATGCACTAAAAGGGACTGATCTTTGTAATGGTACTGGGAGCAGTGCTTATTGCACCTGGAGTGCTGCTTCCTTGCACCTGAAAGCAGCTGCAGTATCACAAGGTTATAAGTGATGGATGTCTATCACAGTTTTTTTGGTCTTAGCTATTCTGAGCTACTGGGCTAATGTCTCCTCCCCTGGTAGAACCAGATTGCATTGGAATGAAATGGCCAACAGCTGTTTGTCCTACAGTACATGCATACAGCCAAGTAATCTATCAGATACAGGAACAAATGTCTAAATGCATATAATTGAAACTTCCTGATTGCCACTTTAAAAATTCTGTGTATGCCCTCCTTATTCTGATACTTTGACCCAACCCTCAAAGGATTCATATGTTTAGGAATTATTTAGTATTTAATAGTACAGCCTCTGCACGTCGGGGGATTTCTCACTTGAAAGATTATTTTAAATTCTCCAATAGCAAAACTCATTAATTCCAACGGCAATTAGCAGAAATAATTACCCGCCATTGAATGTTCAAAAATAGGAGAAAAAATAACAGATTTTTCTCAAACTATCTAAGTGTAATTTCCTCCCTATTTTTCTTTTCAAGCCTTTGTTTCATAAATTAAAGAAAATTATGTTATTTCTGTGGAAAGCCAGAAAAATATTCTTTCGCATACTGGGAAGTTTTCATTCAGCATTGACATGTGTTTTCATTATACTTTGTCTGAAAGAGCCTGGGACTTCTCTGAGTCTGATTTAGTGCAGTGGTAGATTCATAAGCGATGCTGTCTAATTACAGAGTCAGTTGTACTCCCTAACCATTCCATATGCTAATTTTAAGCAGCACTTTAAAAATACCACAGCAGTGAGGATTTTAACACTAGTGAAATTGCTGGTGCGCATTGAATAAATACTGCATAAAAGAGATTTATTTATTTATTTATTTTAAAGTGTGGTCATTCTAGAAGTTAGGTGACAAACTGACACAAAAAGTGGAGAACATAACTGAGCAGTTATTGAGTATAATCCCTCCATCTTGTTAACCTTTACTTAACTGTAAATTCTCCTAAGCTGCTTCTTGTTGATAGTTCCTTCCAGTTAAATTTTGGGTGCGGTGGTTGAGCTCTAATAACAGAAAAAGTATTTATGCTGCAAATGAGTAATTCAACTTTCATTTTCTGTCCTAAATCTGTCAGTTACCAGTGACAGTTCCTGCACATTAAGTTACAGATGCTTCAGCTAATGATTTCTGATGAAATATAAAGCAATATTCAAATGGATGATTGGGTGAGAATGCCTTTAAGAATGCTGTCGTCTTTTTTTATTTCCTTGTTACTAAATTAATTGCTTTTTTTGTTGTCATATCTGCAGATGACTTGTTAGTTCCACCTCACGATACCAACACAGATCTGACAGATGTTATGGAGCAAATCAACAGCACATTTCCAGCTTGCTGCTGTAAGTGTAGCAAAATAGCTCTCTGACAGTAGTCGTGAATTTGAGGTGGTCTTGTGAAGAAAAAAAATCATTCCCATGGTGTCGACTAAGAAAAGATCGTCTGTCTGATACCTTGTCAACATACACAAGTTAACAAGTTACAGAGCTCTGTTCTTTATCGTTACTCAATATTCATTCTCCCACATTTATGAAGGGAAATCAAGAAGTGTTTTACATTGAAGTTATTTGCTATAAGAAAAGCCTGTTGCTCTGTATTGAATTTTAATCTGTGTCTGCATAAGGGAAAAAGACACCTAGAAGTCCATTTCTTGCTTATGTAAAATCTATGTAGACCCAAAGTGAATGTAAATTAAGAAATTTTGAACACTGCTTCTATAACAGAGATTGAAAAAAAAAATGCCATAGGCTACAGCAGGGACCATAGCCCAATGCTGATTCCCTAAACTAATTATTGAACTAGTTACTAAACTAATTGACCAGAAGAAATAACTGTTAATGCAGCACATAACACCATTCCCTACTTAAGTACATTGAAAGTTAATATTTTATTCAGTGTCTATTAAAGTAAAATCAAATAGCTTCATATGCATGGCTTCTATCAGCTGACATATGTTTCTTCTGGCACTGTTCCTTGAAGAGTATCACTGCACTTGGAAGAATGATTAGCTATCTTTTTGGTTCAATCAGTATTTCATACAGACTGTTGTATTATTGGTTTTGGCAGGCATGGGTTAAAGTGACAACTATGTTATTTGTCTTTTTTTTTTTACCTCTGTATATACCTTTGTCTTCACCTTAAGCTCTTCTGCTTTATCAAAACAGTAGTGAAAGCTGATACATTCTTCCACATTCAACAGTTCTTTGCAATAAAATGTAGTAATGATGGTTAGTTTTAAAAGGCACAAGTGAGAGGGAGGTGTTAATGCCCAGTCCTTTTGGAAACACCAGAGCTCTGCTCTATTCTATGTTGTGAGCTCACTGAACCTTGTTAAAATACCCCTTTTATCTCTTGTATATACATTGGCTGTGAAGAACTGCATCAAAGAAGATGCACTTTGCACATTTTGAGAAAGCAAATTAGAATTTAGCAAAAGTGGTTTTGATACAGCTGACCCTTGATATTTTCAGTGAGTTCAGTAGTTCAGAGCCCATTGCTTTATAATATAAGGATTTGATTCTAAGGAGCATCCATTTTTGAAGCCAACAGCTGGTGGAGCTACCTGCCACACCTCAGAGCTGCATTGTGTAGTAAGTAGAAAATACAAGCAAAGTACAGCTCTTGTTTTTGCAAATAACTTTCTGGCATGTATAAATAGGTACTAGTCATGTTCATTCTTCAGTTACACTGTAGGGTGAGCTGAGGACTAAGCACTATCTGACATTTTATTGGAGTTGTGATGTTAGAATATAACCAGTGTTTAATAGGTAATTTCCCTGCTTTGAGTTAATGACAGGCAGATCCTAGCAACAAAATCACCACAGCACAGCTTCTGAAAAGTAAAGCCTAGAGGGTTCCTTCTCTAGTACAGTCCTGAAGCCCAAAAGTAATTTGTCCAGAAAGCTGTTTGTCTTCTAGTGATGCTAACTGGTCTTTGGTACAATGATAAAGGTCCTTTGCCCTCCACAGACAAGATGCCACTCACCTTTTTCAATGCTAAGGACTACTTTACCTGCCCCTAGCTCTAGGGGTGAAGAAGATAACATCTCTGAAAAAAAGTTCCTTCTGCTGAAAGTGTAATTTGAAAATAATTAAAAATATTTACTTGTTTGAAAACAGTAGGGAAATTTTCTTGTGTGCTGGCAGCATTTTCATTAATTTTTTTTCTCCTAAATTAAAAAGAGTGTAGGGGGGAGTACTGGAAGCAGGTCACACACAGGTTATAGTGTCTCCAGCCTTAGAGGCTGTCAAGACTGTTGTTGGCTATCATCTTATTTTCAGTGAAAGGTTGCACAAGATGACCTGTAGAGACTATCCAATGCTGCTATGGCTTTCTGAATCCAATTTCATCATATAAATTAAAGGTCACAGTAGAAGGCTTTTCATGACTGATTGAGGTCCAGGTCAATCTTTTTGATGTACTGATAAAGAAAAGATGCACTAAAAACACTGCCTGCCAACCTGTGCTCCTGAGTCACACTGCATGCTGTTCATCAATCTGTTCCCTGTGACTTCACACAGATATCAGAGTGCTTAGCAACTTCTGGAGATACTCTGGATATCTGAATGCTTTAGCTGCCGTAGCATTGCAATGTCTTAAGTGTATAAATGTCTATTGCTATAACATCCAGGCCTCACAGCATGTTGAAACTCTCTCTTCAAAACCTCTGCAAGGTAGGGGCATAACAGAACTTTCATCTTCACCACCTGTATCTCAGAAGAAACAATAGGGTCCAAGAACTGCAGCTGCTCACTGTGGGAGGTACTGGGAGGAGTGGAGAGCACTGTCAATATGGGGCCTATAGCTCAGTTGCTAGGCTCTGGATATGCCTGGTGATGCAAATCCTAAATTCATCTATAAAGAGATGAAAACTTACAAGAAGACAGGCTAAAAGTTTTCCAGCCTGATGAGTGATATGCTTTCCCTAGAGTTTAGAAATATAGTTTTGAATTCTTGAAAACCAAACAGTATGAGAAAAAAAATCCAGTTATAAGAAATCCTGGCAATTCTCAACCTTAAGTTGTTTCAACCTCTGTGGTCTGTTGAGCCCTGGGAGTCTGTGGACTAATTCCAAAGGACACTCAAAAAGGACATAGACTGTTTCACATACTATGCATAATTCTGTACTGATTTCCTCATGCTGTTACCTGATCTTTTTTCTGAAAGGTAAATCAGAAGGAAGGAGTTACTTTGCTACAGACTGTACAGGACACTTCTGTAAAATGCATTAAAAGAAGATGGAGGAAAAAAGTTGCATTACACTACTAACCACAGAACATTCTTGGATCCTAATCCCTTGGGACACTGAGCGATGGTTGCTATTGGCTGCCGCTGTTCTGATTGCATACAAAATGTGTTGGGACAGTTCTGCATAGTTGAAGGGACAGTCACAGTGCTTAGGGCTTTGCAGAAAGATGGATTTGCAAAACTTTCTCAGCATAACTTCAAAGTAGCCAAGCAGATGTACAGAAGGTTTTTTAATCTCTATTAACTGCTGCATCACTCTAAAATAAATAAGCAAGCACCTTGCAGACTTGATGCAGTAAAAGAAGTGAGGAGATAGCAACTATTTACTGCTAACTCTTGATGTAAAGATTCCAGTTTCTCTATTCTGTCTTATTTTTTGTTCTTACTTCATATCCTTTTAGCCCTACATGCATTTCTTGCTTTAGGTCTCTGACCAATCTTCTTCCTTTTTTAATGAAATGATTAAAATGTCACAGTTATTATTGCAATACAGATAATATCAGAATTATTCAATGACATACCAAGCTGCTCTAGTATGAATTTATTTTACCAGAGATTTTTATAATACAGCATTTCTAGATCTATGTAGCTGTAAGTGGTGAAAAAGGAACAATATAATCTGTATTTATAATGCTGTAAATTTGTTACAAGAAAAAATATGAAGAAATTATGTACACATCATCGCAACACACTTGCAGTTAAATGTTTTGTTTTGTTTTAAGATTAAAGCTTTCTATTCTTTGACAGTACATATTTTCCTGTTACTGCATTTGTTTTTGTACTACCAAGATACAGAATCATGGAAATTTCTAACTTTTTTCTTTTTTTTTTTTATTTGCAGCAAGTTTCACTGGCAGACAACAGGTATGAGGCATTCTAATGTATTTGCATAGTTCTTGGAAGCAGAGTAAAACAAGTGGGAAAATTCCATTAAAGTGAATTGGCTAGCTCTTTATTTTTTCCCTAGCAGGCTATTTGGAGGCTAGACCACTGTAATAGGAAATGTAAATTTTGGAATATATATGGCTTAGACGTTGCCAAAGGTACAGTGATGTGCAGTTTTAGTGTGCAGACCATAAGGAATCAGCTGAAATCTATCAGCTAGTTATTTTCAAGCCAGCCTCAGCTCTGCAAGATCAAAACTCGTTCTTGTAAAAGACATCCATGTGTGCCTGTTCCCTGATGCCTGTTGCTGCACATCCAGATGGGTCTACGGATCAAGAGCTGTGGAGTAACTTCAGTATTAAGTTATGCTGCCTTTCACAGTAGGCAACCTCTTTACAAAAAAAAATAAAAACAACAAATCAGATCTCACAAAAATGTGGAAATCAGTCTGATCATCAAATACTACCAAATTCTTGAAAATTTACCTGGCATGAACATTTTTCTTACAAATAGAAATAGGGAAAACAACAAAACGCAACAAAACAAAAAACCACACTTGGTATTAGAGCAAAATTATGACTAATAAAGAACAACACAATCTTCTGTCATTGCAGATTTCTTGCAAAGTTTCATTGTTAAATAAGTCTAATAGATAATCATGGATTGCTATGTGTAAGGTGTCAGAAGAATGAAGTGATAGGCAGAGTTAATTACTTCCCTAATTTCTTCACCTTGTCCATTAATCCACACTTCGTAAGGTCACACCTTTCCCGTGTTAATATCTAAAAATTCAGAATTATTACTTGGCCAGACACTTTCTTGGACTGTAATATCTGGTGGAATAGGATTGCCCTTCTGAACAGACTTGGGCTTTGGGTTTCAGTCTCTTAACAAGGTAAATTAGTGAATTAAAATAACATTTTTCAGCAGTCCTTCCTGTCAGCAGGCATAGGGATATCTTTCAGTGTAATCAGTGATTAATATTAATCTTCCTTAAAAAGCATTTGATTTTTTTTAGAAACAAAATGATTTCCGAGTGATGTCACACTTGAAATACACCACTCGAGCACCATTTGAGAAGGGATATTTGTCTGTTTTGCAGAGAACAGAGTAATAGGATCATGAGATAGCTTGGGTTGGAAGAGACCTTAAAGATTACCCAGTTCCAACCCTCTGCTGTGAGCAGGTGTGCCAGCCACCAGCTCAGGCTAGCCAGGGCCCCATCCAACCTGGCCTTGACTGCCACTAGAGATGGGGCATCCACAGCCTCTCTGGGCAGCCTGTGCTACTGCCTCACCACCCTCCATGTAAAGGATTTTTTTCTGACGTCTAATACAAATCTCCCCTCTTTTAGTTTAAAACTAAATTCCTTGTGAAACAGGAGCCTGGAAATAAGTATCACATTTTAGGGGACCGTGTCCAAGCCCCAGTTGTGTTTGCTCTCCAATTTACCACTTAGGATTCAGATAGAACAGTAGTTTGTCTAAACATTTTTTCTATGGGTACACAGCAAGGAAAGCCTGTAAACTATATTTATTACTCTGTAGTCAGAAAATCCTTTGAGCTTTACTCAATAAGAATTTTAAGTACTGCAGCACAGTAAAATGAGGATTCTCTTAACTACATGCCTGTGTGATTTGCTGAATCTTGTGACAATACATCTAAATTTTTAAAATACAGGTTTTTTGCAAAATTACATCTGAGTCCTTAAGTGAACCAAGTCCAGAGTATTTAGAGCTCTCTGTAGGGGACTGTGCATGTTAGTATGGTACTGACATGGCAATTGCTCATCATTACAGGCAATGTGAAGTGCTCATTTGGACGTCCACCAGTGCTTCCTGACGTGCAGTACAGCCCTTTTCTACAAAATACCAGTTGCGAGTTCCACTCCATCAGAAGTCTGCATGGGACCTTGGAACATGCTGTTTGCTTTGACCGCGTGTTCTACTTGAAATACTAAAACACTGAATACCCAAAGATGAGGATATTGTTTTTATATTATAGGTTCTTTTTCTTCTTCCCTTTCTATGCAACTGTAAATTAATGAGCAGTGGAGTATTTGTCACTGATTTGTATAAATATACAGCCGCGGGAAAAGGGGCAGGGGCTTTATATACGTTCTTTTTGATAAAGTGAACTGCATAAGGAGTTTGGAGCAAAATGTTACATTTATACATTCCTTTCAGCTCTTTGCTTTTGCATTGTAAAATATCTTCAGTTATATCCTCATTCATTTAATATTCTATTCTGATTATTTATATGCTAACTATCTGACGAGACACAATTCAGAATTACCCTTGTTTTCAGAATTGGCATATGAAGTTCCCATAACGTGCGTTGTTGTTACTGTTTAACACAAATTGCCTTTAAGTGCAAGCCACGGTATTTTAACTCCATTAAACAAGGTAAACTCTAATTTCAAGTCATAATAATTATCATGCACCAAAATAATATTTTTAACATTCTTTTAGTTGATTCTAGCCAACACACTCCATTTGGAGGATTATTTTTTAAGCTTTACTTTACTTTGAATCAGGAGATAGCTAAAAGAGGACTTAGATGATAGTTTGTTTTTAGTAAGGCCTAAGTTAGTGTAATCTTGCCCAACTTTGTTTGGAGATAAAGCTTTGCTGTTCCTTGCTGTGCCAAACTTGTTTCAAGTTTTGGAACCTACAGTCTGTGAACTAAAGCTCATTTCCGTGAGGTCCCCTTTTGTTTATTCAAACACACGAGTCTTTTATCTGCCTCTTAGAAATGAAGAGACAATTAGAAAGCCTTTTCCAATACTGTTGGTGATAGAACGTTTTCTTCAAAGCTGCAGTGCTCTTAGATTGTATCATGTGGCATTGTAATCTTGCAACTCATCTTTACCTTTGAGATCATTTATTTATGTACTTCAAGTAGGAATAATTATGGAAAAGTTATGTCACTGATCAGCTGATCTCTAGATCTAAAATAATCATCAGAGTTTTTTAATGCCTTCATGGAGTTTACAATGCTGCATGGACACTTGCTTTCATGTCAAGACATACCTTTAATTGGTAAAACTGCATGCAATATGTATCATGTATAGTAGAGAGAATCTAAACTATGTTGTTGTTGATTTTTACTGAAGAAAAAAAGCCTCAAAATAGTATTGGAAGAGTTATAAATTCTGTACTGCTACCAAAAGATTCTAGAGAACATTAAAACAAAGTCAGGAATATCTCGTGCTTATGAGGTGGTGCCAACTAGATTGTCCTGCACCCATAGTACTCGCTCCTGGAACACTGCTGCTTGAGGAGCGATTTGGGCACAGCACTGACCACGTTCTAGTGTTGGCTCTGGTGCCAGTTCTTTCTGAACTCTTTGGCAAATTATTTAACCACTCTGCCTCTGTTTTCCCATCTGTAAAATGGGGGTGACAGTACTTACCTCTCAAAGGTGTAGAGAGCTTAGTTAGTCTGAAAAGCTCTATTTAAATGCTAAGTATTATTCTTGAGTGGGTGGAGCAAAACTGTCAAGGTGAGAAGAGAAGATGCTGGCTACTATAAATGCTTCATCTATTTAAAAAAGTAGCATAGTTATTCTGAGAAGACAAACACATTTTACAGAAGAGGAAAGCCATGACCACCTTTCTACCTCAGACCTATCTTCATGAGTAGTATTGGAAATAGCTTTATATTCTGTTCTCTGCAAAGTATTTTGCTTTTATCGAGCTTACATCATTCTCTAGGCAAAGAATACTTAAAAATAGCCCCCACGTAAGTTGAAAAAGAAGAAAAAGTCTAAGTAGTGAATTTGGTGGCTTTTATTTTTGTTCTGAATATGAGGTTATGTGTAAAGTTGTTTTTCTGCCTGTGTTTGTATGCATCCTTTGTCCTCTGCTGCCAAGTAAATGCTACTTCAAACACTACGTTGTAACATTATTCCTCTGCGATAATAATAAATAAATGGAATATATTGCAGTAAGATGAGAAAATGTTATGGAGTTCCTTCAAGTTTTGAGTTCCTTCAAGGATGGCACTTCTCATTAATACGTGCTACAAATTTGATTCTGAAGAGAACTAATTTTAAGACTGGAATGTGGTTTTCATTTATATAAATGAGATAAATCAGTATTTTCTCCCATAAGTCTGTGTGTATCTTCTGAAGTTTTCCACCCTCAGTGATTTAGTCTGGAGTCCTGTTCAGCTGCATGACAGATTTTAAATAAGATCAACAGAGAAGCACTGCTTTAATTTAAAAAGTGCTATGTATACATATTACAAAACAGCAATAATACGTGAAGCTTTGTCAAATATTAGAACTGTAAATTAGTCTACGTTCAGTGCCATTTAGTCAACATGCTCAGCTGAAACACAGTACTAGTTGTTCAGTCATGGTGTGTACTTTCTAGCCCCATCATGTGCTAATTTGGGGTATTTCCATTAAGCTTTTGTCAATAAATGTTAGAACTGCTATGCTGAAGGGAGTAAAAAAGTGTAAGAATTCCTTGAGGAGAAAGCACCTGTCTTCATAGTGAGGAATGTTGAGGCGCAGAAATATCTAAGTAACTTCCCGGTGTTGGATTTTAGACATCTTAAGGACCTGGGTTTTTTGTGTGTGTGTTGAGGCAGCTTTCCTTCTCAACTTGATGATCTCAAACAACGGAAAGTCTCATGATAAACAACCGTTTAATACATTTTCTCTGCCATGTTTTAGTAGTAGTGGATGTATTCAAAGCTCATGTTAATTTTTTTAAAACATTTTTTAGCTTAGGAATTTGGGAAAAGCAAACAAAAAAACACTGAAGGCTTTTCTTTCAAAACAGCTTCATACAGAATACTTCGAGACATGTGACATTTTTCTCCATTCTCAACTATTTTCTGTTTGTCAGAAATACTTCAGACTTCTGTGTCATGGCACTTTTATTACTGAGTAGTGTTGCTGCAGTGTAATTCTGAACCTGTTTATATATATTGTAAGCAATACACTGTATAACGCTAGGGCTACTGGTGCTAATGATGCCGAGGAAGAGCATAGCCCGCCTGACCATTAAAAGACAACTGGGAGGTAAGGACCAACTAAATACCTCTCAGAGGTGAGCAGGGAGGAACTAAAGCTGCAGTGTTTGTTAGGATAAGCCTAATAACAAGCATTTGTTAGAAATAAAAGGCTCATTTCTAACCACTGACTGCATGAACCGCAGTGCTAACAACTGGAGTTGAAGCAAGATGAGATAATATTTGTCCTTTCTTCTCAAAACAACAACAGCAACAACAACGAAACTAAACTAAACTAAAAACACCAAAAAACCAACAGTGTTGTTGATGATCAGGCTTGTATTCTTGTACTGCCATTCATGAACAAATTAATATGGTTTAAGTCACTGGGGGAAAGGGAGCTTCAGAATGATGCCATCTTTGCTCAAAAAGAATGAAAAGAAGAGTATGAGTTGGACTAGATGACCTTCAAAGGTGCCTGAAGGATTCTATGGTTGATTCTGTGATTCTGTCTGATTTTCTTTGTATTATGGCCACTGTCTATACTAGCCTGCTTGGAGAGTTTGCCTAAGCTGTGTTTTCCCTGATACAGGATTTTTTTCACTACTAAAAACATGACCTATTCACCTTTTCCTAAACATGCTGAGGGACACGTGTCTAGTTGTTCAAAGGATAGACCCAAATTAATTATGTTTTCTAGATCTCATCAATGCAGAATAGACCTCATTCACTTATTTCAAATGTAAAAGTAATTAAAATATGATTGGGTGTTCTTGTTTTCTAAAGGTATATGTGAAAATGTGCTTATTTTCACCTTCCACTCTGAAACAGATTTTCTTGGTTGTTGGTATTCTCCCTTTCTGGGCTGAGGCAAGGACATCCAGATGTTGAAGTAATGCTATGTGAGCTACTTGAATTATGAGACTTCAGCTCTGCTAGGTTAGAGACCCAGGCACAAGCTGTCCATGGACACATAAGACTTCGTGTCAATCTGCTATCCTGGATCAGGGCTTCTGTCCTCACAACTCTTATTTCTACAGTTAAAAAATGTGGGGTTTTTAGTCATTTACAATACAAATCAGCCTCTGGAGAGAATTTGTTGGCTACATGTATACATGTATTTTTTGTTCTCTCTTTTAGTATAGTGTTGCTTTTCAAAAAGCCGTCCTGAAGGAAAACATTCACACCACTGCAAAATGGAGGAATCAATCCTGTCCGCTGTAGTGCAGAAATGAAGCTGTCATTCCACAAGGCTGAGTATTCTGTTCCCACAGCAATAATGAAAAAGATCAGCCTTACAAGTCTAGTCAAGGTGTTGATTAATAACAGTGGCATGAAAAAAATAACCTTTAGTGGGATAACTAAAAGGGAGAGCTGCATTCAGCCTTAAATAAAGCTCTCAGTGATCAGTAACTATTTCTTACGTTCGTCACAAAAGGAACTTTCTTCCAGTGGTCAACAAAGATGAAATCTTCCTTGGCTTTACACGTCTTTAGGAATCTATCTTCTGTCTTTAACACCACTTAAATATTCATGATGTTCCAGCAGAAATTGCACTCTTTGCAACTTCAAGTTCTGCTTTAGAAAGAACAGCTGCAGGCAAGCACAGCAGCCTTTGTTGGAAGGGGAAGGCAGGGGGCTGCTTCCAACTGCTGCAGACAGCACCAAGGAATCCCTTAGAATGAGACCTGCTCTATTAGCATGCTTATTGAAAGTGATAAACCAGAGAAGCTAAATGGGTTTCCTAGATGCCAGTGTGTGTTAAAGATTAATGCCTATACAGAAAAGAAAACAACAAAACCATATAGACAGGATCTGTCTTATCTGTTAGTCATCATCTCCGAAGCATATTATTTCCAGATGAACTATTCACGCTCCTGTTAGTCACTCTTTTTATAGTCAGGTAAGCACCCTGACAATGTCTTGTTTGTAGACGTTTGCTAACTAATATTTAGCTTAGAGAAATATACTTCAGAAATACTCATTTTTTGGCAATAAGATAGCCTAGGGTATGTAGCTCAAAGAAAAATACCTCGGTTTTAAATGTATGCTTTATGCAAAGCAGTGGAGAATGTAATTTTAAGAATTTGTTGCCAGCTAGAACAAGTGACTTGGTTATAAAAAAATATATATGAAAAACACCTAGCAGTATTGCAGCAACTCTTCATCTGCATGTGGAATTCCTTTTGCCTCCACAGTAATCACTACGTCTTTATAACTGGGCTATAAATACTTTGAAAAATTGCTAAAAATAAGAAGTAGAGGGTGAGATCCCTCACCAACAGTTAGAGAGTCTCAAGCTAGTTTTAAGGGAGTTAGGAAAAACAGCCGCTTGGATGAGAAAGATTATGGCCCTTCACCCTGAATTTTATATGGAAATAGGCAAACATTTGATCAAATACAGTAACTTAATATGACTACAAGCCTGAAGAGTTGCAGTGTAACTGTGGCTCTGCAGAAATAGGTAGCAAAACTATTCATTTTTCTTCACTAGAGATCGGATTTTGCATACTAAAGGATCGGTCTTTATCACGATCAGTTCAGTGAAGTTGTATTTCTCTGTATGTATTTGCAGTGTGCTACTTCTGCCTAACCCACATATGAGGTTTCACACTTTAGAGTAAGAGAGTGGACAGAGGATGATACACCCTAACTGAAACTGCTATGAGCCACACCATTGGTCTGAAAGGAGGGAAAGCTAAGGGTTCCCCAGATCCGGCTTTTTAAAAACAGGTGGGAAGTTTGCTTTCTTCCAGTCTTCAGAATCCTTCCCCATCTAACATGACTTTTCAGTGATCATTGAGATTGGCTTTTCAATGACATCAACAGGTTTGCTCAACACAGGTAATAAAATCACCGAGCCAATATACCATCTTACACAGAGCTGAGAAAAAAAAAAAAATCTTTTGCTACAAGAAGAGCAATAGATGAGTAGGGAGGGATGTTTTTAAATGCAGATGCTTGTGTTGGTTTTGCTTAATCCCCCTGAAAGTATTTTGGTGAGCAGTTGTGAGGAGTCTAATGAATGGCTGTGACAAACAGACAAGACATGCACACAGAAAGAAAAACTGTTCAGATGCATTTCTGCCTCCCCAGCCCCAGCAGC
>PPHD01017122.1:0-15213 GCA_002909625.1 Bambusicola thoracicus
GACCTAGTCTCAGCGCTGGAAGAAAGTTCAGAGCAAGCCAGAGGAGGTTTTGCTGATACTGGAGATCATTCTCGAAGTGTCTCTTGTCTTCTGAAGCGGCAGGCAAGAAAAAGGAGGGGGCGAAAAAGGCGTTCATTTACCACCCATCATCCTTGGGAGACTGGTCACTGTTTAAGTGAAGGTTCTGATTCCAGTTTAGAAGAATCAAGCAAAGATTACAGGGAGAATCATACTAACAAGAAAGACCACAGTGACTCTGATGACCAGTTGTTGATTGCTAAACGCAGGCCTTCCTCAAACTTAAATAACATTAGAGGCAAAAGACCTCTATGGCATGAACCAGATTTGGCTGTGGACAATTTAGGAAACAGAACTTTGCGCAGGAGAAGAAAAGTGAAACGGATGGCAATAGATCTGCCATCAGAAGTTTCTAATGCACTGACAATAACTCAACATCAGGATAACAGAGATCAAGAAATGGACAATGACAATAAATCATACCAACATCAGGAGTTTTCTAAGAGCAAAGTGAAGAAGAGAAAAGTAGCTGCAGTTCGACAAGGACCAGAAATCTTGGATGAAGGAGTAGTAATAGAAAATGAAGAAATGAACCAAGCAAATAAGGACAAAATGGAGTATGAGGAGCAAAAGGGCTCAGATGAGAACATGAGTGACAGGTTATTTTTTTTTCCTTTTTACAGAAACTTTGTGTATATCTCTCTCTCTATATATTAGATAATATTTGGTTGCTTATGTTTCTATTACTAGTATTGGAAATATTTGTGCCTTTTTCCTTTCATTTCACAGTTAATTTGCTTGTACAAGCAGCATCTGTTCAACAAGTAAATTTAGGGTTGGTTGATGGTTTGGGGTTTTTTCTTGTTGTTTTGGGGTTTTTTGTGTTTTGTTTTTTTTTGACATAAATTTGCAATTTTTTAACATAAACTGAGCTGAACCGATCAGGTTAACAGAATCCAGCATAAAATAGTCAGGTAGCAGAGGAGTAGCAAAGTAATAGTACATCATAACTGTTTCAAGGTTAGGAATGACAGAATATAGAAATGTCCTGTTTGTTTTTCTTCTGAGTATTTCAACTGGAAACAGTTCTCAGATGCTCTCACAGGCAAAAAATAAGATTTCTCCTAATTTCTAGACATTTATGCTTTGGTTGTTATCTCTTCATCAGAAAGGCTGTCAGTATTTAGGTTTATCTTTTAGACAGCATGTTCTTCTGTGTCACGGGCATAAAAAGTCTGCAGGTTGCTAAGGATATACATCATTTATGAAATGCATAAACCAATTTACAGTTCAGAAACACCTGAGCTTGCCATTAGAAAAATGGAGGAATGATGACCCTTTGGCAGTACACCTCATCCATCCATTCCAGACAGCAGGCATACTACAATGGTAATTGTTTTGAAAGTACTATTTTGACAACACAGTAAGGTGTAAGTCATTTTTTCACCATACACGAGGGACTTTACCTGTGGGGCCTGGTAAGCCTGATTATGTTTATCCTGTGTGTCTGGATCTCAATGCAGAACTGTCAACAAGAAAGACTCCTATTAGAACACATAACTCTGATCAGTTGCTTGACAGAACTACTGTCTCTGTTTGGTTCTGTTTTTTGTTGTTTCTTTTTTTTTTCCCTAGGCATTTTATCTACAAGCTGTTGAGCAGACAGATTGGTTACAGTAATAATATCAGTATTAATAAGTGACTAACTCCAATTGTCTGAAAAGTTATTTGAATTGTTTAATTACATGATGGCATTGTCTCTCATTAGCAGATCATAAACAGTTGAAAAAGCAATGTGAATCTTGACTTCTAAAAAGCGTTCCTTATGTCTGAGTTACTAGAACAGAAGCAGTACTACTTGGCAGCCAGTTTAGCTTCCGACATCTCACTTCAATGTAGAAGTCAGAGGTATGTCTCATCAGGGAGCCTTTAGAACACTTCCCTCTTTGATAGAGGGAATTGGCCTCCCTCAGGATCAGTACCTAAAGACAGATGATTAAAAATCTTCCTAGGAGCGAGGAACTGTTTCATGTTTCATGCTATGTGCATATGTCACACTTTTTTAAATTTTATTTTTAAAATATTAAGAAAATATTGATTCCTACTTTTTTTTCTTTGAAGTTCAGGGTTCAGTTTTGTGGCTCTCAATGCCAGTATCTAAATGATTTGGGAGATGAATTCCTACACGGTTGGTTCTGAGCACCAGGAATGAGATTTCTGATCAGAGCCTGTCTTCCTTCTCCCCTTATCCTTAATGTCAATTTCAGACAAATTTGGTGATATATGGAATTCTGGAAGATATTTTAATTCTAATTAAGCTTTGGTGTTTTGGGTTGTTTGTTTGTTTGTTTTGCTATTTAAGTGACTAAAAAGAGAAGAAGTCTGAGCTGTTGCTTTGGCAAATGAGAGCAGTTCAACTGAGTCCTTTAATAGAGGAGATGCTTAGCCAGCAATGTGCCAGTTGGTGCTCAGTGACTGCTCAGTTTCTGGGGCAAGATTAATTAGTAACCACAAGACAAGGGGACAGTTTGCTAGTAATGATGACTTAAGAAGATTATTTCCTTTTCTTTGTTTCCGCAAATGTGTAGATAAAGCTGTGAAAACTTTTTCAATATTGAAGGTATTCCTGCAAAGTTTTTGCCTGCTATTTTTATTGCTGAGGGGAATCTGTGACTTTTTGTTCATGGACTGCCGTGTTGCAATTTTCTCAGGCGGAGCTCCTGCCCTATCTATCTGTGGCCTGAGGATAATGAACACTGGTTGCTGTGGGATGTGGCAGTGTTGTATTGTTTGTAATTTAATGATTTTTGTTGTTATTTATTTTTAAACAAAGGAGGGAAAAAGCTCCAGGTTGTTCTGTTGTTGTGAACTGGCTAGTCCCTCAGTAAGAATAATTGCACAAATAAAATGTCATATTTAAACGAACAAAAAACACACACACAGAAAAAACACTGTTCCCAGGGTAGGGAATAGTAGGAAAATTGCGGGGGGAGGAATGAAAGAAATACTAAGGCTGGAAGGATTTCCTACCTTTCATTTTAACAAAAATAAGTGGACAGGAAGGATCCACATAAAGGAGGTGTTTTTTCATTAGAGAGATGTATAATATAAAATGGTATGCAACTAAATATAAGGCTAGTAAAGCTATCTGTGTTGTAATTAAATTGGTAATGACTGTTAGTGAAAAGTTACTAGCACTCACAGCATTAGAAGGCTTAAGTCTTGGTCTCCTTCATGAAAGATAGTTACAATATCAACACTTGTAATATGTCACCTTTCTTCTGCTTTGGACAGCTGTGCAAATCAAGTGCTCAAGTCTCTGTTTTGTTTATATTATATAAAAGATGTACATATAAGTTTTGCATATGTAGTAAGAATATATATAAGCAGAACATGCAGCAATGATTAGTAGAACTTCATCTTCAAAGTTGTGTGCATGAGAACAAGAAACTTCACGCTGCTTATTGGCTCCTGATACCATTTTGTTTCACGTTGTGTTGGAATGTTTTTTGGTAAGCAGAGAAATGTAAAAAGAACCTGTGGTTTGTTTACACACACAGCTTGTGTGTAATGTTGAGAGTAATTGTAGTATCTGCAGCTTTAATTTGAACGTATGGTGAATTGATTATTTTTTTTTCCCCCAAATTGCTTTATGTTTCACTGTAAGTAAAACATCATTAACTTCTGCTGAGATTACTTCCTGCTCTATTCAACGGAAAGTAAATAAGTGATTTACAAAAATTCCTCGTAGGTGAAAGTCACCAAATAGTGAGCTGTATTATTAAAAGATAAGAGGATAGTTTAAGTTTTTAGGGACGTGTGGAGTATTTTTGGTGGTTTTTTTTTGTTGTTGGTTTTTTTTGTTTGTTTGTTTGTTTTTTTGCAATATGTGTACAGTAAAGAATGAAGTTCATTGATAAATCTGTTTTTTTTGTTTGTTTGTTTTGTTGTTTTTTTTTTTTGTGAGAGAGATAGAACTTACATGCATGGTGTATACAGGCATTCTGATTTTAATGTTCTGAAATTGTGGAGGAGTGATCTGTACCTTGTTTTCTTTTATTTGTTTCTTTCTTGGTACTGTGTTCATTTGGTGGTGTTACGAGCATTGACCATGCTAACTTTCTCAAGATAACCTTTATTTTCATATCCTTGACTACTAGTGCTTTAGATTTTTTTCTTTCTCAGTGAGACAGTAATATATTGTGAATCCTTAAGCAATGTATTTTGCAGATTATTTGCCTGTGAGATTTAGAAAGATAAGTTGTATTTTTTTCAGATTCCCGTACTTCACATGCTGAAGGAAAGCATAGATTGTTTTTGATTGAGATTTTTCCTATTTTATTGAGCAGTGGTGTTTGAGAGTCAAGCTGAATTGCATAGCATAAGAAAGGAGCAGTGAGCATTTGATGGAAGCACATAATAAAATGCATCAATTGTGTCAGCACCTCGTAGCAGTCACATCTGGCCTACTGTCAGGGTACCAATAGATTCCTGTGGTTTTATGTGCCAAAAATAATACTCTGTGGTTAATGGAACTGGGATATCTGCAGTTTGATTAAAAAAAAATAATAAAATCCTATTTTGTTTCTGATCTTTGTTGTGCTTAAGTTCCATCTGAGCACAGCCTTTTCTCCTTAACATTTTACGACTGAAAGATCAATTGTTCTTTTGATCTGTTTCTTTCTTTCTCTTATTACAGTGAATCCAGCAGTCTGAGCAGCAGTGATGCTGGTTTGTTTACCAATGATGAGGGAAGACAAGGTATTGAAACAATCTTTCCTTTCACCCCTCAAACAACCTCAGTTGAAATTCCATTAAGTGTTACAAGTTATTTCATGAGTTAATTACTGTTTGAATTGCTCTTACTATTTTAATGAGCTGAAATAGAGCTTTCTTTCAGGGATATTGAAATGTTATGAGAGGGCGTCCCAAACCCATGACTTAATTGAAAAGAAAAATCGTATTGATATTTTAAACCTATAAAAATATATTGCGGATATTCTAATTATCTAAACTATTTTTTAATTCTTTGAGTGCTCCACTTTTCTGACAAGACCATGTGATCATAATACTGCCTTTCACACTATTTTTAATGTGCTTTCTTCTTTTTTTTCCCTAAGTTGCTGTATTTGTTTTTATCTGGAGATGACATTTACTAAACAACCACTCAATTTGATCAGTCTGACTGATCACAGATGTACCCTGTTTTAAGTCTGTCCTCTCTGAAGAACTCGCATTTAAATTAAAATGCAGTAAAGATTCAAAATTTCCTTTAGTATACATAATCTTATCACACTGTTATGTGATATAACTATTGAGGGTAGTATTCTAATATTTTGGTGGGTTTTTTTCCAAGTTTTCAAGAGCAGTTTTCTCTCTGCTGTTTTAAGTGCAACTCATTTAACCTGCACAGTGCTAGTTTGTTGGCCAAACTCACGGTTTAGGAACCTGCAATTTTTGACAATATAAATAAATAATGCAAAAATAGTCTCTCAGGTAAATAAGACTTGCTGTGTTGTTGATTCTAAGTTGGTGGTATTGGAAACTACTAGGTCTGCTCCTAAAGTAGTGCCTCCTATTTTGTTACGTTGGCCCACAATGTCAGAGGTGGATGTTGTTGGTATGGCAGTAGAGGTTGAACCTTCCCACCAATATTCCATTACATGTTGTTGTTGTGAGACAGATGGCAGCAGAGTCTGACAAAATGGTATCTGACGTCAAAGTGCAAATGAAGCAAAGAGGTGGAATTGAATTCTTCCATGCAGAAAATATTGCATCCATTGACATTCATCAATATTTGCTGAATGTTTATGGAGACCAAACAGTGAATGTGAGCACAGTGAGGCAGTGGATGGTGCATCTGAGCAGTAGCGACAGTGACATGAAATGTAAGCTGTGTTCTGGATGGTCTTGCAGATTTTTACAAGCACAATGTGCAGGCTCTTGGTGGTGGTTGACTATGTTGAAAAATGCTATTCTGTAGCTGTGACTTTGCTTTATCAAGTAGTGTTATTGTGTTCTTTGTATCTGTTGTGGTTTCCATGGGCATAAATAGGAAGCATTACTTCTGGAGTGACCTACATGTTTTCTTATGTGTTTTGCCACAGACTGCTTGCTTTTGTGCAAGGAAATAAAAACTAGCATATTCCATAGTAAGATGACTTAAACCAATTCATTGCTATGCATTTTTTATGTACCCTTCTGATACGTTTGTATCAATATTTTTTTCTTAAGTACTGAATTAAATTATGTAAGTTTTTGAATGGTGTTTTTGTAAATGTCAGTTATTTTCTGTTTCCTTTATTTTGTGGTAGGAGTAAATGGGAGGGATCAGTGAACAACAGTATTCTTTCACTGCTACAATGTTACTTTGAAAAAGGTGTTGTTTCTTTGCTGTATGGCTACAGTTCTTTGTGTCTGTTTGCTTTTTGGATATTGATTCAATTTGTGATGATGTCAAGAAGAAAGTGTTAGACTTGAAGTACTATTCCTGAATATAAATAGAACAAACAAGAATAATTAAATTTACGAATGATAATGTCACAACAAAATGTTACTCTTCTCTACTTTCCAATAGTTATTTTATGGGTTTGATTAGAAGTCCATTAACTTGATGCAAGATCTGATTCAAACATTTTTAGATCTACATTAAAGTGTTATTTTTGTAAAGGCTTCCATGAAAATACTATCAAGATCCTACTGCAAAACCAAAATTGCTTCTTTTCTAACTACGCTTATTGCCATCCCCCCAATAATGCTAAGAATTTTCTCTATCCCTCTTATGAATTATTTCTCTCTGATGAGATTATTTCATCTTTATGTATTAATTTATAGCAAAGTTGAGATGCACACAACTGAAAATATTGAAGGAAGGAGACAATAAATCTGATTTAAAAACAAAGTAGAAGTCTAGGTGAAAGAAACAAAGCTAGAAAAGGACAAGACGAAAGCATTAAAAACTCTGGTTTTTTGTTGTTGTCCATCTTTAAAAGCTATATTCCGGTTCCTGACTTCCCAGTGTCCCTCCTCCAGAACGTATATTCAGGGCATCAGCATCTTGGCATCATTTGTAGCTCAAGCCTTATATTGCAATATGTTGTACAACACAATAGGGCTAGCTAGTAGGACACCTGCAGTTTGAAGGTACTTTACAAGTTAAGCTTTCAGCAGTATATTAGCAAAACTGTAATGTTATTTAAATGTTATTTGGTGATATTGCTTTTTGGAGGAAAGAGGGGGCAAGGGAGGAATGTCAAATAGCAACTTCTTAAAATAAATGTTTGCATTCCCAGCTTACCAACATCTATTAGTGCACTTGGGGAAAATACAAATTTGACTTAAGGCCTCTTAGATCAGGATGGGTAGCACTGAAAACGTTCTGAAGATTGCAGAAAACTGGAAGCACAATTACATTAATAGTGTTAAGTATTTGAAATTGAAGAAGGTCAGGGAATGTTGAAGTTCTGCTGTGACTAAACTTTTAAATCTAGCTGTATTGTTATTTTGTGATTAAACATATGTTAATTACAATGCCCTCTTAAATATTCCTGTACTCATTTAGTACATCTTTTTTGGTTTCTCTACTGATAAATTAATTTGAATCTTACATGGCATCTGTGCTAGTTGCAATTGTCAGTGTTGTTTCCCAATAATAAGAGAAATTGTGTAAATGTAGGTGCAAAATGTGTAAGTGTAGGTGCAAAAGTTTTGAACTACTGTGGCTATTTTGTAGTTTTTGTAGGTGCAGAAGAAACATGAAGCTGTTGGATGTGAACAGAATAATTGAAATGCTAGCTATTGTCTGTGGATCACAGCTGTAGAAATCAAAGCAGAGGTCATGTGGTGTTACTGGAGAATATCAGAGAAAGAGTTGGAGGATGGGATGCTTTTTAAAGTATTAAGAATATTAAGCCAGGAACTGAAGTGCCTTGAAATTTTAGAATTAATGTCACATTTTTGTTATGATTGAACATAAATTGCTTCAAGGTAATTTATTGAAGCATTGGTCCTGGTCAAAAGCAAATGTGTTTTATTTAAAATAGGTGGATAGGAGAATGTGTGGGCTCAGATCTGTTTCTGGAGATCTGGAGGTGTTTTTAACTTTACCGTGATGTTTTAATGTAGTCTTGAGTTAAATAGAGGTGGTGTTCAGCAGCTGTAAGAGGAAAAGAAGTCTTGTCCACCTTTTGAAACATTTTGAAGGCAAAAATGCTGTTTTGAATGTGAGAACTGCCATTTCAGTAAGATAAAGTCAAAATGCTGAGTTGCTCAGCTCTTGAACTAGGAGGCTTTGTGTTATATTCTCTGTACGTGCAAGGTCTGAAATTGATTGAACAGACTGGATCTTCCCTGAGCCCTTTTGAAAAGGGAGATCTCTTAGGGTGAAGCAATAGGTAAGCAAAATGTCTGAGAGTACTCTCACCTGGATAAGAATAGCAGTAATAGGCTTATGCCCACCTCAGGGTGATAATCCAATCGAGAATAGTCAAAAGATTCAGGGTTGTTTTTCAGCTTGCATGTGCACTTTGTGCAGGAATACCGGGTTCTTTCATCGTGTCAGAAAAACTTACACGGTTCAGCTCCAAAGTCCTATATTCTATCTTTGGAAAGAAGTAACTTGCCAGTAAAGGAGGTGCAAGAAAATATATAATAGCATAAGTAAGACGTTTTTGTTGGTATTTTCTGAATGTACTAATGTTTTTTTCCCCACAAAGCAAATGTAGGTCATGTAATGAGGGCACTGATTTCCCTCCATAGCCACTATTTGCCTTATCCTGCAGTCCACCTGCCTAGTCTTAAATTCCAATTATTTCTTCCAGAATTAATTGGCATAGCTCTGATAAACTTCTGTCCCTGAACCCAGTTGTGAAGACTATGTCAAAATTCTTACTTAATTTCCTAGGTGAAAGGAAACTACTTTGAGTTACTGGTAGTATTTTTCCAATTAATCAAGGTAACTAGAGCTCACATCTTACAACAGGATATTCAAACTAAGTTTATTTGAACAAAGATTTGGAAAATCTAAACAAAGGAGTCCAAATTTAGGTTGTTGAAATTAACAGAAAGATGTGACTTCCAGCTCACCAACCCCTCACCACTGTCTGGGTTCAGTACACTTAGGCATCCTCCAAAGAAACTATACCTGACTAAAGTGAAACAAGGATGGGATTGGTGGTGCATGCCTTCATGAATTGTAATAGCTGCAAGATATATGAGAATCACAGAATCCTTAGAGTTGGAAGGAACCTCTGAGGACATCTAGTCCAACTCCCCTACAATGAACAGGGACACCACAGCTAGATCAGGTTGCCCAGGCCCTTATCCAGCCTCACCTTGGAAATCTCCAGGGATGGGACATCTACCGCATGGCTGGGTAACCTGTTCCAGTGCCTCACTGCAAAAGATTTTTTCCTTATATCTGACTTCAATCTACCCTCTTTGAGCTTGAAAGCATTTCCCCTTGTTCTATCACCACAAACTGCTAAAGAGTCTGTCCCCTTCTTTCCTGTAGCTCCCCCTTTGAATAATGAAAGACCGCTCTCAGGTCACCTCATAGCTTTCTCTTCTCCAGGCTGAAGAGACTCAGCTCTCAGCCTATCCTCATGGGAGAGATGTTCAATTGCATGGATCATTTTTGTGGTCCTTCTCTGGATGTGCTAGAGCAGGACCATGCCTCTCCTGTACTGAGGACTCCACACCTGGATGCAGTACTCCAGGTGAGGCCTCACTAGTGCAGAGTAGAGGGGCAGGATCACCTCACTTGACCTGCCGGCCGTGTTTCTTTTGATGCAGCCCAGTGTACAGTTGACTTTTTGGGTTGCAAGGGCACACTGCTGCCTCACGTTCAGCTTCCCATCCATCAGTAACCCCAGGTCCTTTTTGGCAGTGCTGCGCTCAGTCCTTTCATCTCTCAGTTTGTATTGGTAATAGGGGTTGCCTTGACCCAGGTGCAAGATCTTGCATTGGGATTTGTTCACCTGGGCCCACTAGGTCTAGGTCCCTCTGGATGGCATCCCGTTCCTCTGGTGCGTTGGCTGCACCCCACAGTTTAGAGTCATCAAAATAGGTACTCTGAATAACCTGAATTCTGCCTGAAAAGTCCTCAGACATAACTACTATTTGGTTCTGTGAATCCCTTTCCATCTCTGTTTTTCCCTTCCTCCATCTAAAGGTTTTGCATTTACATGCGTTCTGTGCTTGGAGAAGTATTCTTTTCCATGCCACAACTTCTTATTTGGAGAAAGTGTGTTGAATTTTATTTTTCCCGAGACTTAGATTCTCATTATTTGTATTTTCCCATTATGGGAAGGAGTGGTAATGTCATTTCACACTAACGCTTTTTGTTCTTAAATTTGTGTTTAAAATCTTACCTTTATGTCTTATGTCTTTCATAGTCCTGCCTATTAAAAAAAAAAAAATTGAAAAATTATATGCAGATCCTTGATACTTTGAGGAAGAGTTAATATGCATAGCAATATATGCAATATATGGATATACGGCAGGTTTGCTTTCTTGTCTACAAAGATGTTTTCTGGTATTTCTATGTAGTTTGTTTAAAAGAGCACATTTTAAAAACAAACAGCAATTTATTTTAGTTGCTGATATTGTATATGAGGCATATGTAAGATCAGATTTTCAGTCATCTCACTTTTGCCTTTGACTCCATGTATTTAAATACTACATCTGTAAATGTTAGTGAAATGACCAGCTTTGTAGTGTAATGTAGTGTAATTCTCAATCACATGGTACTGTCAGTTTTCATTTAAAATCAACTTTTTCAAAACTTATTTCTAAATGAACTTAATCAGATTAACTTCATTTAGTCACATCTGTTCATGATTGTTTTCCCCTCTTACTAGCCATACAAATCATGAAATTAAGCTAATTATATACCATTATCATCTGCAAAGAACTAGTTTCACAGTTTTATACCTTTTAATTCCCTGCAGGAGATTAAAGCTTGTTTTTTGTTAATATGTAAAGTGCAGCAACTTAAATGGATTTCCCTGCAGTTATTGCCAAAGGATTAACTAGTTTATTATTGTTTTTCACTATTGTAAATTGGTTTTAAAACATTACATTTTATGTGCTTTCATTGATGGCAACACTTGTCATGGTATTGAGAAACATTTTCCAAATAGAATTGCCATACACAAGTAATTGTTGTACAGCTATAAAGCAAAAGAAAGAATTGTCCTGTCAGAGTTTATGGATGGTAACATCTGATTTTTAATTTTCTCTGCTCCTCCCTGTCTTCTGGGGGGCTTGGGTGTATGTCCCTACACAGGTGATGATGAGCAGAGTGATTGGTTTCATGAAAATGAATCTGGTGGAGCATGTGGAATTACAGGAGTCATTCCCTGGTGGGAGCAAGAAGACTCTACAGAACTGGAGAGAGAATTGCCTGACCCAGTCTTTGAAAATATCTTAACTGGTACTTTCCCCCTCATGTCCCATTCAGGGAGAAGAGGTAAGTGACAACCATATGCAAACTGCAGAATCACTTTGGTACAATAGAAAGATGTCTGTAGATTAAAGTGAGTATGTCAAATATTGAGAACATTTTGGAGATGCCAGTTTGCTTTTTGAATTATGTCACTTTTGAGATCTCAGTAGACAGAAATAATCAGAAAGCTGTCAATGATTAGAAAAGTCAATGTAAAACTTGGCTCATTTTCATAGCCTTTTTGTTATCTTGATGTTTGCATTGAGAATTAGTAAGTATTGCTTAAAGTGAATCTTTATGCAGAGTTCTTTGACCATTTGCTTTGCTTTATGGTCAGGCTTTATTGTTTGTAAAGAATTAAGTGTTCATTTAGAGCAAGGATTGAGATTGTTACTAGGAGTATTATCTAATTTTTACTTTAAAATATTTTAAACAACTGTGGATCTGTTGTGTCTAATGATAACGTTGTTCGAGCACTCAATTACCTTTACATATAGATCCACTCTCTTTCAGGACTGACATTGTCAGACCTCACCTTGCTGCAACAATTTTATCTTACCATACCTCCTTTTACATCCAAATATAGATCTTTTATGTGAACCGTGGTCAAATTACCTTCAAACTATTTCTCTATGCACTGAACACACTGAATTCTTATGAAGTTTATTTTCCTGATTGCAGTTTTTTCAGTGGTCTTGGTCTCTGCCTATTCACAGGATTTAATGTTTTCTAGTACTAATGATGTTGTAAGCGATGCAAAATCTGTTTCCTGTAGCGTGATATCTTCTGCTTATTTAGCCAATTGGGCATAGAACCAGAATGGCATCTACAGAAAGACTTCATTTTCATTACAGCTTAGCCTTTCTTAACCGCTTCCCCTTCTGTATTATTTTTTTTCCTATTAATACTCTGACTATATATAGATATTTTTGTTTAACTTAAGGTAAATTAATACATTATTCTATAAAGGTAATTATTCTTCATTATGTGGTATAGGAAATATTCTTAAATGAATCTCTACTTTTTATTTGAAGGTTTCCAGAGCAGGTTTAGTCATCTTCATGGAATGCCAGCAAGAAACATAAAAAAGGCTTCAGGAAACCAAAATGCAATGGTAGGTCCTTTAATTGATACTAACATTTCTATGAGCCATTCTTGCTTTTTTGTTTGTAAGTGCATACTCCTCTCATTCTTTGTTTCCTAATGTTGCGAATAGGTAATGGAAAGGTAAGACTTCAGTGTCACTGCTGTTTCTGTGTGTTAGACTCTCTCTATTACAGTTCTATTTTAATAGAATATATCTGAGTGCTAACATGGCAAAAACAGTCCAAGATCGTCCCTCAGTGCTTATTTCGCGCTTTGTGTAGGAAAATGTATTTTGGTTTTATTATAATTAACAAAATTTTCAGTATATATTCTATGTGTATATGAAATTATATTTCTCTCCTCTTAAAAAGAAAATCAAACCCAATTCGTTTCAAGTTTATCTACTACTGAAGGAATTCCAGGATGGGATAGCAGAAATGTTAAGTCACAGCTTGAACCACTGTTGAGCACCTGTGGCAACCCAGGGGAGCTCAGGTGCATACAATGAGTGACTGGAAGGGGTGGAACTGGGAACCCCTTCATTTAAGGGTTGACAGTAGAGGCAAGTGTATCTTCCTAGAGATCCCTGTGTACCTGAGACTTTCTGAAGGTGAGCAGATTCTTTTCTATATTTCTCTGCCCATGGCTGTTGTATCTGAGCAAGTCCTCACTTGCTGATGCATAGGACTTTGCAACTTCACTGTTATTGCTGCATTCCCCCTTGCATTACAGTGTTACAATACTAAATTGTATTGTTTTTCTTTCCAAAATCTGCATTGGAATTTTATTTGTATTCTCTTCTATTTAATTGTCTAAGGGGAAAGGGCATATGCAGAAAAAATTAAAGCAAATTAGTGACACACCTCTCATAGACATCAGCTGTTCCTTTGGATTGAGACTGTTCTAAAGCTATGGCTACAAATAGGATTTGTTTGTTGTTTTTTTTGTGTGTGTGTGTGTGTGTGTGCATGTATGTGTCTCCTGCTCTGGGAGTAATATTTATAAATGAAGGGAAAAAAATCCTGTCTGCTTTTATGTGCAGTAAATAACTTTTTTCTAAAATAAGATTCTAATGAGTTTTTTAGAATTTTTTTCTTTAGAGGAAGTCATGAAGAAGAGTTGACTTAACTTAAAAATGTTGAAATATATTGTAGTGCAGTCTACTCCTTTCTTATCAGAAAAGGAGAAGACAAGGAGAGATGTGAAAGACTATCATATTGGGATGTGTTTATTATTCACTGATAAATGCTACAGCATTGACTTTCTTTGTTATTTAAGAGTAGTAAATGTTTTCAAATTTTAATTTGTCTCAACAAAGTAAGACAGTTCTGTGAAATGTAAGTTCTGTTGCATATGCAGAGAATAAGAAGTAACTATTAGAAGTGTAACACTTTTTAAAAGAGAAGGTTTTTATAGCCATTGAAACCTCTATGCAATAACTGCCATTTTGAAGCAGAATAAGATGCCTTAAAACCTTGGCCTGTGATCTCTGCTGTTAGTGGTCATGAATTAGATGAATGTAATCTAGTTCTTGGTTTCCTATCTACCTATTTTTATTTTTGGTTCAGTGCTTGCTTGAGCATATCTAGGATTTGTAGCCCATTTTCTAGGCTTATTGCAATTTCACTCTGGTATTTTATAGGAGCTATTATAACTGATAGGTTAGCTTCATGGTATTGATGATACATGGCTTAACTATCCTAAAAACCGCTTTTTCCTCTAAATTGTAAAAAGGTGATTAAGTTTCAATTGATGAAGATATACATTCACAGTATATATATGATAAAAACCCCTAATGCTTATTTTCTTCTATGCTTTCTAGGTTATCCTTAGGAGCCCATCTTGTCTTCCAGTCATGATATCTCATATAAAGATAGTATAGTCTCCTTTATAACAGATATGAAAGCTGATCTACTAAAGCCTGATAATTCAGTTTCAGTTATTAAATATATCATTTACATCATGTTGTGAAACAAGGTTGACATGTGAACGTACCTTCTAAACCACTATGTTTAGACAGGAGAGCATATATAGAATGGATGTGCAGTTGCCTCTTCAGATGCAGAGTTTTCTGACCTCCCTAGCAACTATTTATGTTTGTGGGCACATCTGCTGCATCTGTCTTTCCAAGAGCTCATGTACTTCCTTTTAGGCAGTGATTGCTTCTTATAGAAAATCTTTTTTAGATACTTCAATGACAAAAAGTAATTTAATACCTGTGACATGTGATAAAACAGAACAAGAAGTAATTACTGCTATTAGATGGTAACAGTGAAGACAAGCAGGAATGCTTTTAGAAAGATTAATATCCTGAGGAAAGAACACTGCATACTCAACTCATTGAACAGTTGTGATGTGACTTTTCATTTTTTTTTTAAACAGTGAGGGATCTGATGTCTCTATCACTGCTTTTACACAGACTTTAAAGGAGGCACAAAAGAAAGTGTATTTTCCTGCTAAGATACATTCCTTGGAGTACATAGAGTATATATTCAGTCTAAAGATATCATCTGTATCTGTGGAATGTGAGCATAGAATTAGTGCTTTTAAGACAGTATGTGTTTAAGTTTTGGGTTTGTTTTTGTTTTGGTTTTTTTTTTTTGCATGATTTAGTTAAAGGTTTGTGCATGTAGCAGCTACTGTAGGCTTGAAAAGATTACTGG
>PPHD01017124.1:0-15213 GCA_002909625.1 Bambusicola thoracicus
ATTATTAAATTATATTTTACTATATTATGTACTATTAAATTATAAATATATTATGTGTATATACATTTATTTATATACATAAGTCTTAAAAATAACTTCAAAACCACTGTTGGAAGAAGTTGCAGCTCCCTGAAGTGAGAGGCCTTGTGTTTTTGCTTTGTTGGACTGAGAAAAACCCAACTCAAGTAATCTGAAAAGACTCAGAAGATTGCACAAGAGCAGAGAGTGATGGGCAATACACAGATATGTCAGCCTGACCTTGATATCAGGAAAGGATTGGGATTACTTAGTGTGGAGAAGAGGAGGCTGAGGGAAGACCTTCTCACTCTGTCCAATTACATGACGAGAGGTTATGTGGAGGTGAGGGTGGTCCTCTTCTCCCATGGAACTAGTGCTAGGACTAGAGGGAATGGCCTCAAGTTATGTGAGGGGAGATTGAGGTTGGATGTGAAGAAAAACTTCTGCCAGTGAGTGGTCAGACACTGGAACGGGCTGCCCAGGGAGGTGATATACTGTCCCTGCAGGTGTTCAAGGAACATTCAAGGAACAGATCATCTTGAATGTCATCCCATGGCATGTATAGGACAACTGAGTGACCAGATGAATCCAGCATGGTCTTATGAAAAGCAAGCCCTGCATGACTAACCAGGTCTGATTAAGCTGATATATGACAAGATGATCTACTTAGTAGTTAGAGAAAGGCTGTGGATATTGTTTGCCTGGGTTTTCGTACAGTGTTTAACACTGTTTCACACAGTACACTCCTGGAGAAACTGTCTGACTGTGGTTTGGACAGATATGTGGATAGCTGGCATGAGAAGCCAGCTGAAGAACTGGCTCAGTGGCCAGGCACAGAAGGTCCTAATGAAATGAGTAAAAACCATATGGTGGCTGATCATCAGGCATCCTCTGTGGCTCAGTGCTGGAGCCAGTTTTTTTGAAACATTTCTATAAGTGATCGGGATGTGGGGATTGAGTGCATCCTCACTATGTTCATAGAGATTATCAAGCTAGGTGGGAATGTTGATCTGCTTGAGGGCAGAAAGTCTTTGAATAATATCTGGATAGTCTCAATTGATGGGACTTGCCCAATTGTATGACATTCAACAAGGTTAAACGTCAGGTGCTACACTTGGTTTGTAACAAACCCATGCAGCAATATATGCTTAGGGAAGACTGTCTGGAAAGCTGCCCAGCAGAAAAGGAGCTGTGGGTGCAAGTCAACAGCCAGCTGAACGTGAGCCAGAAGTGTTCCCAGGTAGCCAGGAATTCCAATGGCACCCTGTCTTGTATCAGAAATACTGTAGTCAGCAGGCCTAGGGGAGGAATTATCCCCCCGTTCTCAATACTGGTAAGACCATGCCTCAAATATTGTGTTGAGTTTTGGAAGGATATGGAGTTGCATGAGCATGTGCAGCGAAGAGCAATAAAGTTAGTAGAGGGACTGGAAAAGAAGAGTTATGAGGAGTAGCTGGGGAAACTGTTTAGTATGAAGAGGAGGCCCAGGGGAAATATCATCGCTCTTTACAACTACCTGAAAAGAAGTTGGTCTCTTTCACAGAATCACAAAATCATACAATAGCTTGGATCAGAAAGGACCTTAAAGATCATCTAGTTTCAACACTCCAGCTGTCAGAAGGGATCAGGCTGCCCAGAACCCTGGACTTGAATGCTTCCAGGGATGGGGCTTCTACAGGCAATCTGTTCCAAACTGAGTGGAAAATTTCTTCCTAACACCTAACCTAAATGTCCCACTTTTAGTTTGAAGTAATTCCCCCTTGTCCTATCACTATCAGACCATGTAAAAAGTCTATCTCTCTTTTGTTTATCAGGTCTCCTCAGTTGGGAGGGTGTCCCCTCCCTGGACTAGGAAGTTATACTCAGTGGTCTCCAGGAGTCTTCTGGATTGCTTGCAGGTTGCTGTGCTATTTTCCCAGGGATATCTGTGTGGTAAAAATCCCCCACCAGGATGAGAGCCTGCAAGCATGACACCTCTTGTATTTCAATCAAGAAGGCCATGTCAGCAGACTCTCCTTGGTCAGGTAGCCTGTAGTAGACCCCAACCACCAGATGCACTTTATTGGTCATATTTTTGGCTTAGCTACCATCTTCCTTTGTGACCTTGGCATATCATTTCCCTCCCTTGTTTCTCTGTTCTGCCTCCCACCAGTTCTCTGCCTTGTCTGCTTATATTGGTCTGTTGAGATCTCACATGAGAATAAGAAGTGCTGGGTCAGTTTGTCTACAGTTTCATCTTATGTGCCTATTTCACTCAATGCCTCGTGTTGACAGAACCCACTGTCCTGATCTGTGATGCCCTCCTGCAGAAGCAGTGGCTGACTTTACCAGATTATCAGCCACTGAAATAAGAATAAGGAATCTTAAGTAAATTATGGACAGTATTATGGTACTGACACCACAAAACCCTATCTGCTCATTTCTTAGACTAGGATGTCATGGAAATATACAGTCCTGTGAGTATAATAAGATGCCTACAGATGCCACATAGAGCTGCATGGCCTATTCCAAGTCTAGGCTCAGCCTGGGTTTGTGAACCAAGTGTTAACAGGGCTTCTAACAAGGCAGATCATCCTTGAGTTTAGCCCAGACATTAACTTACATTTTAGATCCACTTGGTTAAAAACACACACACACACAATAATAATAATAATAGTAATAATAATAATAATAATCAGACATCAGAAAAAGTAGTAGAAAGAATCTTCTATGCTTTAAGAATTAAAAACCCTTTAGGGCCCTTTGCTTCTGAATTGTATCTAATTTCTCTTCATATAGCGCTCGTGTGATGTTTTGGCAGGTTATAACAGAGCCCATCATTTTTTGCCTGATAAGAACGTACTTGTAATGGAGACAACTTCTCTCATTCCTGCTTTACTCTTGGCCCTTCACAGCTTCCTCTTGTTTCTACACATTAGTACTGCTACAATGATGGTGAGTGGGAGTATCCTGGTGCTTAGGACCTGCCCCAAAATGGCCTGCTGAGGAGATCTGAATCCAGGCCTCCGTGTCTTATCACTGAACAACATAAAAGGCAGTCTTCTCCCTCAAAACGTAGTAGTTGCTTTTTAAAAAGGGAAAGTGATTCACTTCCTTGGCATTCAGCATGATACCTTTGGAGTGTATGGTTGGGCTGTGGTGGTGGAAACTCTGAGCTACAGAGGTAACATTTCAGATTTGTTTTCTAAGTGCATCCTATAGAATCCTGTAGGTACTCCTCTGTTCTGTGCTATTATTTCTGCCTTCGCAAACACTGCCCACTCCAATATGCACAGTATGCAGACAGGTACTTAAGTCCTTCTGAGGACATCCTGGTCATTTTAAACTTGAAACACTAAGGTCAGCATCAGGAACTGCTTAGTATATGCCTTAGGATTCAGTAGAAGAAACTATGGGGAGCATTGTGACACAACTAACTGCAAAGAGAAATAAGTGGTACTGACTGACAGAGTTGTCACACAGCCAGGTATAATAAGGTTCTAGCTCCATGTGGAAGTAATGTTTTGTGAGTGCTTATTTACTTTTCATTACTCTCAATTTTTATATTCTAAGGAAAATTTTGGATGTCAAAATGCTTTAGAGGACTTTACCTAAATATTGGAACAGATTCAGTTGACAGAACAAATAAACTTGAATACTTGAGCACAAGAGTAAGTATAAATAGGCAAGAGAGAGGAGTGGTGGAGGCAGAACAGAGAGACAGTCAGGGAAATGACATGCCAAGGTAACAAAGAAAGACAGTTGCTAAGCCAAAAATAGAATTTGGTGCAAAAACAGCAAAGGACTGTAGGTATTTTTTCTATGTTTTAAAAAATTACATCCTGTTTATTAAACTTACACAGTTACTATTATTATTATTATTTCTTCAGCTGATTCTAATAGCAGTTTTAAATATCGCTCAGGTTTTTCCTCTTCTGCATAATGTTCCCCTGTCCCACCTTCTACATTATCCAATGGGAGCAATGTGTTTTTGATGAGAAAGCAACCAACAAGAGGTCTGGTGTTTTGATGTCTCTGAGCCAGCAAAAATCCTCTAGGTGCATAGACAGATCCACTGTTTTGGGGATTTGCACCAAACAGTTTTCTATAGAATCATAGAATCACAAGGTTGGAAGGGACCTACAAGACCATCCAGTCCAACCATCCTCCCATTACCATTGTTACCACATGCCACTAAATCATCTGTCAGCTCATGTTCAGCTGAGCATCAACCAATATCTCCAGATTCCTTTCCTCTTCACAGGAACTTCTAGACAAAAGCAATGTGGTAGGTAAGCAATTGGCTGATGAGTCAGGCCAAAGGGTTATAGTGAAGGACGTTTCAACAGGCTGGCAGCTGGTCACTAGTGTGATTCCCCAGGACTTAAGTTTAGGGCCAGTTCTTTTTTGTGTTTTCATTAATGTACGATGTAGGAGTATAAGGCGTTTTGTGCAAGTTTGCTGGTGATACTAAACTGGGAGGAGCTCCTGACTCTTATCAAGCAAGGAGAGGCCTTGCAGAGTGACAGAGTGCAGCAATCACCAACTGCATGAAGTTTAACAATGTTCCAGATTCTGCACCTAAGATTGGGCAAGTCTGGCTATCGGTACAGACTGAAGGATGAGACGCTGGATAGCAGCCCTGATGAAAGGAATCTGAGGGTCTTGATCAACAGCAAGTTGAACATGAGTCAGCAATGTGCCTTGGCAACGAGAAAGGCCAACCGTACCCTGGAGATAACATTGCCATTTCAAAGGAAGTGATTGTCCCTCTCTACGCTGCACTGGTGCAGACTCACCTTGAGCACTGGATGCACATTTGGATGCCACAGTACAAAAAGGGACATTAAACTATTACAGAGTGTCCAACAGAGGACTACAAAGGTGGTGAAGTATTTGGAGGGCAAAACATATGAGGATCAGCTGAGGTCCCTGTGTGTGCTCAGCCCAGAGCAGAGGAGCTGAGGGGAGGCCTCATGGCACCTGCAGCTCTTCACAGGGTGTGGAAGGCAGTGCTGAGCTCTGCTCTCTGTGACACCGACAGGGCCTGAAGGAATGGCATGGAGCTGTGTCAGGGGAGGAGTGGGTGTGGGTAGGAAGAAGTTCTTCACCAGGGGGTGATGGGAGTGAAACAGGCTCCCCACGGCAGTGGGCATGGCCCCAAGCTGCTCAGTTTCAAGGAGGGTTTGGACACCACTCCCAGACATAGGGTTTGGATTTTGCGTGGTTCTGTGTGGAGCCAGGAGTTAGACTTGGTAATCTTTATGAGTCCCTTCCAACTCTGGATATTCTCTGATTTTGTTATTCAATCTGGTGTATATTTAGTTTTTGAAAGGGAAATGACATGCCAAGGTAACAAAGAAAGACAGTTGCTAAGCCAAAAATAGAGTTCGGTGCAAAAACAGCAAAGGACTGTAGGTATTTTTTCTACGTTTTAAAAAATTACATCCTGTTTATTAAACTTACACAGTTACTATTATTATTATTATTTCTTCATCTGATTCTAATAGCAGTTTTAAATATCGCTCAGGTTTTTCCTGATATTCTCTGATTCCTGGATATTCTCTGATTTTGTTATTCAATCTGGTGTATATTTAGTTTTTGAAGATCCAAAATAAAAATAAATTGCACTTTTCAAAGAGTTGCATCTACTGATTTTTCACTGTCACAGCAACATACAGTTGAAACACTCATAAGCTTAAGGTTAAGGAATAATCAATGGAGCAAACAAATTAAAACAAATATCTCATTCACACCACTATTTCATGGGAAATACTATTCATTGTCTGTCAATTAGCCTTATTAGTAACTCCAGCAAGACAGAAATGACCTGAAGGTTAGGAAGAGATTATTCAGTCTTAAAGCTTGTTTCTTCAAAGAAAGTTGTGTCTTGGTCTTTTAAAATAATCATTATCTGGAAAAAAAAAAAAAAAAAATAGATGAAATTTGGACAGAAATCTTCACTGATGATTTAAAGTTTTTATCCTTAGGTGTTAAAGATAGTAAGACCAGGATCTGTCCAGTTAATTTCTTCCATTGTACAGTGCAAGGATATGTCACCCAGCTTACCACACTAACCAGCAGAATTTTTTTATTCTTGTAATAGCTGGTTTGGGTTCATGCTCTGCCTGATATGACCTGCTGGCTTCACAGGCTCAGATTTGCCTGCATTACTTTGAGTGTTGTCTTTCTTTTCCGTAACTTCAGCTGGAACAATGAATCTAAATGTCCATAAATCATGAGAATATTTGAATTCAGATCTGATTTTGGTGCCATGGAGGTATCTGTTGAAGACAGACTAACTTTACTTCACTCCAAAAAGTTGCAGTCTTGTAAGTATTGTGATAACAAGGTCCTCAAGAATAATTTTTATGTTGCTTCAGTAGAACATAGAAGTTTTTCAGTATTTGTGAAAAATATCATATTGCTTCTATTTAATTGCTGAACCATGAATGTGGGGCTCTAATTTCACATAATCCCACATTAGAATATGTACCATATGATCTCTCTTCATCTCAGATTCTCCATCAATCAACTAGGAATAATAGCAGCTGATTTAGAAGTACTATGGCCTTTAATTAATGTGTGCACAGCATGTTGAGATCCCTGGAGAATAAGGTGCTTTAGAACATCAAAGAATAAACAATGACATGCTTTGTGTTATGTCTTGGAGTCAGGATATTTTAACATTAAGCTTCAGACCTATAAGGGATACAGAGTGAATCCCTGTGCAGCTCTGAGTAAAATTGAAGTGTGCCTCTGCCAACAAAGTAATGGGCAAATTCAAAAACATATAATTCCTATATTATCAGGCTGAGAAAATATTTCTGCATGTTTTCCCACTCCTTGTCCTCTTGTTAACCCCACTATTGCTGAAATGTTCAGTTATGCACTACAGCAGTGATCCTCATAATCTCCTTAATGCCATGGAGGGGTGTTTGAGGTTGCCAGAACAGGCAACACCCATCTGGCAAATCTCTACTGTTCTCTGTCTGTCCCAAAGGTGTACTTATAGTCCTTACAGAATATAACTTTTTAGTAGTTGTCAGTGGAACCAGTTTGGAACCTGAACTTCACACTATGGTCCTCTCCACTATGACGGAATAGTTACTGGTGGCTGAACTGGTTCTTTGTGAAGAAAGTCTAACTTCTAATCTTGCTGAAGTTTTGGGGAAGGAACTGGATGACTGTAAGCATTTGACTGAACGCTTATTACTGCAAAGTGGGGAAGCTTCATGCTTGAAGTGACAGGTAACTTAAAGTTACCTGCTTAGGAGAGGATGTTTTTTTCTTTGAGAAGTGAGCAGAAAGCCCAAGAGAGAAGTTATTTCTACAGTGATTGTAAACCCACTTATCATGCATAAGAAGAAATAACAAGAGTGTTTATATGTAGTTTCTGCTGTACCTATAGGTACAAAGTGACAGAGTTTACAAAAGTTGTGTATTTTTCCCATATAAATTCTCAGTTTTTATCGTGTAGTTGATCCCACTGCTGCAAACACTGAGTGCAAGCCATTCAGAAGTGCCAAGTAAACTGTCTAGAAGACTTATAATGGGAAACAAATCTGCAGCTGAAATATGGGAGGGATCTTCTTGGACTTGAGGGCTATGCTGTTGATAATTGAGACAATGTCTAATTGTGTTGTGAAGATTTTGTTTTGTTTTGTTTTTCTTTACACACGAGTATAGTGAAAATTGGTCTAATGCAATGGAAAATGTCCCTATTCATATCAAGTGGGTTAGAACTAAATGAACTTTAAGGTTTCTTCCAACTCAAAACATCCTATGATTCTATGATAAAGTGTCTATTGCAGATAATTGTATGTGTTCCTTTTTTCTGTACAAAATGTTGCCTCACACCTGAGCCACTATTTGGGATACATAGTTTATCTAGGAGTTCAGTTTGCTGGTAATTTGAATATGAGTCAGCACTGTGCCCCAGCTGCCAAAAGAGCTGATTGCGCCCTGGGGTGCATCAGGACCAGTGCTGCCAGACAGACAAGGGGAGGGATTGTCCCCTCTGCTCTGGACTGTGTGGCCCCACTCCAAGCACTGTATGCAGTTTTGAGTGCTACAATACAAAAAGGACAAAAAACTATTAGAGAATGTCAAAAGGAGGGTTACAAAAATGGTGAAGGTGCTGGGGGTAGGACATATTAGGATCAGCTGAGGTGCCAGGTGCTCAGCCCAGACAGAGGAAGATGAGGAGAGGCCTTATGGTGGCTGCAGCTCCTCAGAGAGAGCAGTGCTGTCTGGTGACAGTGTCAGGACCCAAGGGAACAGCATGGATCTGTGTCAGGGGAGGGTTAGATGGAAGAGTTTCTTTACCAGAGAGTGGTGGGCATGGAGTGGGCTCCCTAGGTTCCTTCCAACCCACGTCACTGCAAGTCATCCTTGCATTTTGAATCAACATCAAGACAGAAAGTAAGTTACCAGTAGATGTTATATTTATGCAACTAAAGGAATTTCAGAGTAGAAATCCATAGGTGTTTGTGCTCTTAAATCTTACAAAATGTAGCAGAAAAGCAGAGTGAAGAACTACACGTCAAATTATGCAAATGATACACATTGATCTGACTTAATAAAATCTACTAGTAATTAGGAAAGTTGTAGGAAAATCTTGCAAGAATGAGTGAGTGAGAAATAAAATAGCAGGTACAATTCATTTGGCAAACAATATAAATGAAATTATATCCACAGTGATGGATTTTACCTTAGCTTTTCTCACACAAGATAAAAATCTAGGAACTGCTGGGTGTAATGCACAGTAAAGCATCCCTCCAGTGCTCAAGAACAGTCAAAATGCAAGTGGAGAGCTACCAAAGGGATAAAAGGAAACCATAAAACCATCTATATGTACGTTCTGTATAAATTTACAGAATATAAACTGATGAAAAGCCTTTGAGCTCAGTTATGATGACCCCATTCTTTTCTTATGTATGGTCATTTTGAGGGGTAGGTCATTTAGGTAAATGGACTTGTGTTTTGACCCTCAGGGATGGTTCTTGTATTAAGCAACATGACTAACAGCTGCTTCACATTTGTTCAAAACTCATCACCAGGGAAAATTACATTTAAGAGTAAGACAACAACTGGATATTGATAAGCAGGATGATGACATAAGTTTAGCAGAATGAGTGATTTCTGAGTATCCGAAGCAACTTGGTGATCGAACAGTAAGTTTTTCACTGGTACTGTAAATTAGACCTCATATCCCTCAGGTTGAACAAACAGCGGCACTGATTATTTCTAAGCACTTCAGTCCCTAGCTGCATTATTACTAACAATCTCTTAAATTATTTACCAGATCTCTAATTTTAGGATACTATATTTTAGTCCACATTGCTGAAAGACATTTCTAATCAATACCCAATCTTGTTGATATTTTTCCCCATCCATGCTGATTTAACATTAGCAGTTAGGAAACACAGCCCTGTTCCTACAGTGATTTACAAGTATATTGATCATCCTTATTCTAGCCATGTCAAAGCAGATCAGTGGCATTCATAAGACCACAAGTAATTTAGTCTCCATTTTATAATAAAGCAAAGGTGGCCCTGCTCCAGAGAGAACATATTTTTGAAGGGATTTTGGATCCCGAGCCTACCCAAGCACCTGAGCATATAGGAAGCAGAAAAGCATTGATAGAAAAAATGATGGGAAAATCAGAAATGATGAGAAGCGCATCATGGTTATGTGCACTCTCAAGGCCTCACCTCCTCTGTGGGGTGGACATACAACCCCACGTGGATTTCTCTCTGTTCTTTTTTAGAACTGGTCCCCCACTCTGGCACTAATGTACCTGCAGATGGTGGAATCAAAATTGGCATGGCTGAGGGCTGTGAGGGATGTGATGAAGAAACTCACAGTATAGAGTAAACTTCACATCTCCAAGGCTTAGGTGAGATGAAGGACTACTAACTGCAGAGACACTGAAGGTGCAGGGAAGAAATGCTGGAGGCAGAGATACTTACAGGCGTAGACCTGATTATGTTATCATAGCTACTGAACTCTCAAAGCTCCTTTGATCACCTTTGGCCAGCAGCTGTGTAGACTTCTCAGAGGAGTCTGAGGTTGCTTCAGCCAGGTCAGTAGGAGAGGAGAAGTTAATCTGAGCCTCTGGGAATTGCCCTTCCTGCTTGTCTCCAAGGGAGGCATGACCACTGAATGCATGTTTCAAAGGAGGCAGATTAAACTCTTAAAGATCTACTCTCTCTTTTTTTCAGAATAAAATACAGCCGTTACAATGAGAAGAGCAGAGACAGCTTAGCTTGTTTTAATACAGACAGCAAGAAGCAATTCTGCTGTGCATAGCACTCAACTGACTGCATCTTCCACCAAGCATCCTTCTCTTGGGGCTCATCAGCATGGCGTCAGCTCTGAGCCTCACTGACTGATGTTTAAGACTCCCTAGCACTGTCTGGAGCACTTTAGCTGAAAGGGCAGATCCTCTTGGCTGAGGCAAGTGTATCAGCCCCAGCCCCTCACCTCTGGAGCTAAAATTCTCTTACAAAAGTGCTACTGCAGCAGCTATGCTTTGCCTCTCCCTTGTCAGTCATAGCTGTCTGCAGGCTGCTTCTGCATTTTTCATCTCCCATGCAAGTTGGAAGGAAAGAAATAATACATAGCTCAGCTGTTTCTGTCTGTAGGCATTTAAGCTGGTAAGACTCAGCTGTATAAATCTTCCCAGCTGTGAGAACCACAGTGCTTTTATTCCCGTGATAAAGCCTTTGGCTCTAAATGTGTTTCAGGGATATTCAAAGTGGAAATCTTTCTTTCCATCAGGGGAATTGCTTGGCGTCGACTGACAAGGAAATGGGAGGTCAATAGCATTAAAGAAAAAAAAAATAGGGGATAGAATTAACTTTATACTAAACCTCAGTGTGTGTTTTAGGAAGAGAGGAGCAAAGAGAAGTTGGGGGGAGGGGAAATTTGACTTGCACAGTCTTTCATTGGAAAACTAATGCAGCCATCCCCAAGGCTATATGCTGCTAAGATCTGGCATTTTCGTGTTTCAGTGGAAAAGGAGGACTGTTACTTTCCCTTATAGTAACCTTTGCTGATTAATCTGTGTAGTGACATTGAAGTCAGTTCCAGTGGGAAATAATTGCTGTCACTCTCAGACACAGTATGGAAATAAGATTCCATGGTGATAGCAACTGTTTTGAAGGGCTGGTAAGAAAATCCGGATCAAAGATCAGTGTCTGGTAGCCAAAGTTTTCATTTCAAGTCAAGGAGAAGAGATTTTAGGCATAGAGGTTTATCCTAAAGCTGACAAGACTTGGACAACAGATGGACAAATTTTAATAAAAATCTGGATACAACAAAATATTCATGCTGCAGCTTCAATTAAGACCCAGGGCTCAGACTTGCAGCAGAATATGAGTATCTCCAAATCAGAAGGGTATTTCAAAGGTCAGCTGCTTAGACAATTAAGGTAGGTATGTTGCTGCAATCCTAGATTTTGGCTTCCATGCCTGGTTCTGCCAAAGACTTCCTTTTGCTGACATGGCCTTAGATTACTTTTTCTGCTTCAGTTTCTCATCTGTAAAAAGGACAGTGAGCACTCTCCTGTCTCCAAGAGGAGTTATAACAATATCAAAATTGCCTAATGTTTGTACACATGGCAATGAGCTGAGATGGGCTTGAGGTACTTAAAGAAAGCTGTTCCATCAGTATATAACTCTTAATTTTTGTGTGTGTGTGTTCCAGGTAAGCTCTATAGCTCTATTTGTGGGGCAAATATACACCAATTTATATTTGGAAGCAATTCTGAACTTTGCAGTTCAGTTTTATTCTTGAGTTGCCCAAAAGAGAGTCAAATGTGTACTCCTTTACCACAGCAGAAGAGACCACTCACTCAACAGACTGAATATCCTGTTGCAATTAATGTCCTCAGCAGACAGGATTTACAGTATATATAAGGGGGATGCCTGATTCAGAGACAAAAAATTGTACAGTGATAGTAGCCTACAAACAAACTTGATCTTAAATGTTTAACCAAGAATTTCCCAAGTTTATACTTCTTCAAAGGGCTAACTTTTAAAATAATAATAATAAAAATGCATTTCATCTTTCTTTAAAGACTGATATATTGTCAGCATTATTAATACCTTAGTGATATTTCTCACGTGGGAATAAATATGTGGATTTGAATTATACACAGAGCTATAAACAAAGTAAAAGCAAATACAGCACCTACCATTTCCCCTGACATCCATATTTCTAGGAGGTAAATGAAAGAAAACCAAAGCAAATCACTGTGATCATGAAAACATATGGTACTGAAAGCAAGGAGCTGCACCACAAGACTTACAGGGGAATCAGAGTCTTACTGCCAGCAGCATAATAAGAATTTGTTCCCATGCTGTTCTGACAATGCAGGCCTCAGCCAGAAAGATAACTGTGCTGGTATACAGTGATAAATTCAATTATTTTATATTTCCACTGAACTTATATGATCTAGGAATGTGACTTCTTTCCTTCCCATTTGCAGGATTTGGATGGCTCATTGCTGCCTGCAGTAAATGAGCCTGGATATGTAACATCTCTCAGGATCCAAATAAAGGATATTCCCTTAGAATCACTCAGTGGTGTAGTCAAATGGTGCACGGGCAGTGACAGCCTGCATTAAGACCTCTGGTACTGGGAAACCTTCAGCTGCATAGGTACAAAGAGGGAGGAGCTGAGAAGAGTGATGAATTTGCCTGGTTAACAATTAACACTAGTTAATACCTTGACTCAGAGTCTGCATTTCAACACAGATATCTAATAAGATATTTGGAAAGATACAGGTCTCATGAACAAGTGTAGCATATCTTAAAATGTTGCCCTCAGGTCATACATGGACTGTAAGTGCTAGTGCATAGCCCAGCCAGAGCAACTGGACACCCTGAAGAGGGAATTTTACTCACCGCAGGGAATGTATGAGAGTCCAAGACAATTTCCCATCCTCTGAACAAAGGAAAAATGCAAAAACAGTACAATTCTGTAATAGGACTTGAAAAGCTTTTGGCTGTAGCCCACAAGTTTCCCCTGTGAGGGACAAATTTCTCCACTTCTCAGTGCTATCTACTGATGTTATTTGTGGAAAATGATTTAAGTGGGCACTTAAATTCCTTTGGAGATAGAAGTTAATCAGTTTTGGAACAAAATATGTTAGCACGAAGATGGGCTACCAAAATGAGACTTTGGTGAGGGTTAATATATTACTGAATGATAATCTTTTCACTATACAGTAATAGATAGTGTGGTTCACTTAATAATTCATATAGCACTTCTTATGTCCACCTTCTCTTTTCCTCACCTGTTATATCAGCCTGATGATGACCATCAATCACAGTAAATCATATGCCAGTGTATGTTTTAGCTATTTGAAAGTGCATTTAAAGTGGCAGAAAATAAATTAATGACCTACTGGGCACAAATCACAACTGCAGTGTTTCAGAAGTTTTATTAAAAAATCCAATTAAACTTAGTGCCATTCACCCAAGACAAGAAAATGGGATAGATGCCAAATTAGTTCCCAAAATAGCTCCTTTTGACAATGCAAACTTTTTCGTTTGGCTGCTTGAGGTTTTTTTGCTTGGTTAGTGGCTGACTTCACATTTATAATCATTTTAATTGTTATTATATTATATTATTGTATTGTATTATACATTACGTATCATATATGATATTGTTATTATATTATATGTTACCATTGCATTTACTGTCCAACATTACACATGGCATCCATTACTTGCCTCTCATTTGTAGCCACTCTGACACTCATTCTTGCTCTGAGTATTCAGGCCGCTCCTCTCTTCCATCTACAATGGCAAATGCAAATATTTGGGGTTATTAACCTAAGTACAAAGACTTTATTCCATATTGAAAACCAGTACATTTCACAGAAGAGCAGCATACATCAGATTCTATCAAAGAGTGATCCTTCTATCAGCATACTAGTTCATAGAATCATAGAATTATTAAGGTTGGAAAAGACCTCTAAGATCATCTAGTCCAGCCATCCAGCCATATCCACCCTTCCCGCAGAACCATGTCCCTTGGTACCACATCTACACATTCTTGAAAACCTCCAGAAACAGTGACTTTACCACCTCCTTAGGCAGACACTTCCTGGATCTGGATTCCTCCCCAGACCTTCGCTTCGTCACTGTGTAGCCATTCTTAGGGAAACAGGAAGCAACACACAGTACTGTAACAATGAGATGAGGTGAAAGAGAATAATAATTCTAATTCAAATCCAGTGATAACTGGATGGAGAGAGGTGGTACGCAAATGAGATTGCCAAGGGGAAGGTCTCTCTTCAAGCTAGGATATTAGAAGATCTATGCATATTTCCTGTCTCTGAAGATTTCCTGTATGAGATGCTGGAAGACTCACATTCCAAACTTCTATGCCTGATCTACAAAATGATGTTATGATTTTTGGTTAGGCCTTCAAAAAATTCTCATTAGTCATACATACAACAATGATCTCTACAAGTTCTTCAGGAATAAAATGGTATGATACTCCTTTATGACTCCTATCTCTTCATTTGCAGTCTAGCACTTAGGTAGCATAGAAAGAAACATCTTTGATGTACACTAGATAAACTTATCCATAAACCCCGTTAAACATGCCATAGAAACTTTTGGTGCATAACGATTCAGAACTGAAGTATTGTTATAAAGTGAATGGGAAATTCAGGAATTATTTCTATATCCCAGCAGTTATGTAGATGGGAATTACTTCTCTAAAAACACTGACATCTTCTAAAGGGGGAAGAGTGTTTATTTTTGTTGTGGTTTAAATCTCTCAGGTGGCTCAGCACTACACAGTCATTCGCTCCCTCACCCCCACTTCCCACTGGGCCTGGTGAGAATCAAAAAAAAAAGCAGAAATTGTGAACTGAGATAAAACTATTTACTAAGATAGAGAAAATGAAAAGGATAATTGTTATGACTGTATATATGAATGTATATAGAAAGTGCTGCACAAGCAATTGCTCATCACCCACTAACCTGTGCCCAGCTATCTGCTCAGCAAGTGGAAGAGCAGAATGAACTCCAATCCCCTTCAAAATTCCTTCTGCATGATCACAGAATCACAGAATCACAGAATGGTAGGGGTTGGAAGGGACCTCTAGAGATCATCGAGTCCAACCCCCCTGCCAAAGCAGGTTCCCTATACCAGGTTGCACAGGTAGGCGTCCAGGCAGGTCTTGAATAT
>PPHD01017125.1:0-15212 GCA_002909625.1 Bambusicola thoracicus
GCTTGACAGAAAACTTCTGAGTTTTGTTTTCTTGTTCTCTCAGAGAAACACAGAGAAATCACTGCATGCTCTTCTCAATGGCTGAGAAAAGTCTCCATAAGACATGTTAACAGGAACAAGGAGAAGCATCACAGTGACAAGGAATAAAGGGCTTCACGATGACTTTTTCTGTAACGTTTACTGAAAAGTATGTCAGAGCCCAAGCCAAGGAAGTGTGTGGAATTTGTACCCATGGAGACTCCAATAACACAGTCAGCTCCAAACCCACAGAATTATTGGTGTTGTTACCTAACGTATCAGGAACAGAGTTACTGAAAAAAGGGGAGAAAGAGACTGAAAGGGAGTGAGAGTATAAGTCAGAGAGGCTGAACGTGGAAGGCTTGTGGATTTGCACCTGCCCACAGAATTGAGGTCAGTGTTCAGTAGGTTGCTGTGAGGGTTATTCTGGAGAAATTCACAGGACAATATCGTGTGTGTGAGCCTCAAAGTCATCCTGGTTGCAATATTCTGAAGTTAAAGTACTTCGCTTTTCTTTAGAAGGGCTGCAGTCCTTAAAGCAAGGTTATTCAAAAGGAAACTTTTACATGAAGGTGTCGTTGATTAATTAACAGTAAAATAAAAAATGATCAGTTTCTGAGAAATCATCTGATACACTTAAAAATCAACAAAAAGCAGGACCTACTTTACCTATATTTTACCCGACAGGTTTTGCTCTTACTTTCTCTTAAAGCCTTGCATCTTAAACAACGATGTCCCAACCTCTCCTTAGCCAGAGTATGCAAGCTGAGCAATTTCCCCCCTCCCCATTTCCATCCTAATTCTCACTTGCTGCAGTAAGTTCCTCCCTGTTTTTCTGTTCATGTAGGAAATGGGAAGCAGATTTACATCTTTTTCTTTATAGCACCCGATGTGTATGAGGATTGCTCTATCTGCTCCCCAGTTCACTTGTTTTCTGCATTTTTTTGCTAAGAAAAATCCAGGTCTGTCCTACAGAAATGCTATGCAGGCAGTTGTTTCTCTTCCTGCAGTAACATGGTCACTTATTCCTGCTTAAGCAGGGTTCTTTGCATTTGGTCATATTGAATTGCATCGTGTTTACTTTAGATCACTGCTCAAATTTATTAGGAGCTTAATGAAATCCTTAAGAAGCACCTGCAGTCCTTCCCAGCTCAGTTCTGCCTGCAATGTGTTGCTGCAGATCTGTTATCACTTCAGCTTTTAGGGCAGGTTTCTCTTCTGTTTTATGCCTTGTGTGGAATCTGCACCTCTGCAAGACATGTGTAAAACATTTTCACATGTTCTTACGCTTTCAGAAGTGCCAATTATTACATGAAATCCAAAGCAGAGCTTCTCTGTTTCACTCTACCAGCAGTATCCTAAAATGCTTAATAATGCCCAGCACACAACCTTTGATAAAGCACCTTAAATGCTGGAAGTTAGCCAGCTCCGTCCTGGGAGGCAGGATAATAATCATAGGGTTGCTATTTTTAATTAGGACCTGTCTGTCATTTGTTGTGCCAAGCTGGTCCCTGGAATTAATTCTCCCTTCTTTCTTGCGCCTGTTGCATACGCCAGATCTCATCACTTTCAAACTGGACAGTCCCAAGGTGGATCTGCGAAATGAGTCTTGTAAGGAAGCTGTGAGTGAAGAGAATAAATGAGGCCTGGTGGTGAGGTATGATGTTTGCTGCAGTTATCTCCGACCCACAGGAGGGCAGCTGGAACACAGTTAAATCCTGTCTCGTTATTGCTGCACAAAGGGACTGCTTGAATTAGTTTGGCTGAAAGGAAATTCTGACCAAAAAAAAATAGTCTTTTTTATGACAGCAAGTGCCCTGCAAAGGATCCTTTGAAATTTCAGGCTTATCTGTGAAAAATACAGTTCTGGTAGCTGATCATGAAATACAACTGAAATTATTGCCTTGTTTTACTGAGAAAATGAAAACTTTCTCAGAAGATTAAGGACAAAACAAAAAGTCTTCGGTCTTCTTTTCTTATAAAAAAAAAGAAAAAGATTGTTTGCTCGTGTTCAGCCAGTTCTAATGGGGAGAATCCTTATTGTTACCCATCAAGCATCAAACCCACACAGCACTTTACTATCAGAAAGCTTTCTGTGTCAAGTTCACCCATCAGTGTCAGATTTTACTGCTGAGTAATCTCTGCACATCTGATGTAAAATATGAGGAGTCCGAACTGATGGCTCCATCTATCTGCTTTACCAAAGCATAAATGGCATCATCCCATGCAAGCTAAGAAGACTGTCCAAGCTAATCGATTTTTTTAATATACATATATAATATCAGTGATAAATTTAACTTATCAGTGATTTTAACCTGTGGTGCAAATGGGATAAGTTCTATTTTTGTGGGCAGGTGGCTGCTCAGGAAGGAGTGCTTGAGAACAGTGTAAATCTCCATGCAGATACTGCTGGGGAAACCCCTTCAAGTGGCTGATAGCAAACTGGAACTATGGCTTTTTCTGCACAGAGCTGCCACGTCTGGAGCAGTGCTGCACACTGATTCTACTGAGTGAGTGCCTGCTCAAAGCTCATAGCCCTGGGTATGTTGTCTTCTGCATCATAACTTTCTCATTTCGCTGCTGTCAAATGAAGGCTCTCTTCTGTGCTTTTGGCTGGACTTAAAAAAACAAATCTGTTGGGAGTGGATTTTCCAAGGCCATACTGGAATTTCCCAATGGCACCATAATGCACATCATCGTCTGCCGATGCACTGCCTACGTGCTTCTTCAGCAAGAAAGTGAATTCAGGGCTGCACTTATTCTAATGTTACAGGCGCTGTCCTGTCATGCAAGCACACCACAACACTGCTGCTTTCCTTTCAGCCTTATCTAAACTGAGAGAAAACAGGTGAGCCTGAAAATGAGAGAAAGAAAGGGCAGCCAGCCCTTCCCTCGCCCTTTATGGATTTCCATTGAGTGGCAGCAAGTTTCACAACAGTTTACAGCAAAATGCACAATGCAGTAAGGGTGGAGGCAGCATGCAATACGTGGTGTACCTGTGCTCTGCTTAGAGAGGTGGATGCTGGTCTGAGTGAGCCCAGAAGTCCTGTGGGTTTGAGCTGTAGTCTGAGCAGGTTGCTGGTCTCAACCCTGTGTCTTCCCCTAAGCATTTTTTTTTTTAGCATGGATAGAAATCCAAACGTTCTCTGACCCCAGAAATTTCCTTCCAGCAGAATTAAAGGACTAAATATTTGTCTGGAGTTTTATCCGCTCGGTTTGGCCATGGCTGGCTGGAAACTGTGGGCATTGTGTATTGCCATGGAAAAAGCAGTTAGGCTGCCTTGGCTGATATGAGTCTGTGTGCCACACCCAGCACAGAGCAGTGCCTCCTCGACCCACAGGGACTGGGAGAGGATGAGTCCAAAGCTTGGATGTGGCCAAAGACTGTCATATTGATATAACTGAATCAATATAGCGTGTGTCAACACAGCTTCTGTATGGAGGCAACACTTAAGTAATTAAACTTTCAGTGACTGAATAGTTCTGGCATAAGATTCTAGTGGAACAGGGAAATTCCCTTCTGTAAAACATGGAAATTCCTTTCTGTTGCAAGGAGTATAAATGACTCGCTTACTTTTCCATACAACTACAGACAGATTAGAAGAGAAACCAGCAGTCCTTGAAAGGAGTGACAGACAGGGTCAGTGGGGTGATATGTCAGGAATGGAACATAAGATCAACAAAACAGTGCTTAAGTGGGGTCACCTCAGGCACGCGTATGTAAGGAAGGAAGTGCCTGCAAGGCACTTAGAGAAATCCCACAAACCCTTTCTAGAAAGTCTGTGCACCAGGGTACGTTTCTGAAGCCTGTATGCTAATACAGGAAATGTGGGAAATAAACACGGGGAGTTAGAGATACGTGTGCAGTTGCAGGGCCACAGTTCTGTTGGGATCACTGAGATACGGTGGGCTGGCTCCCACAGCTGGAGTGCTGCAGTGCGGAGAGACAACCCTTTCAGAAGGGACAGGCCAGGAAGCAGGTCATAAGAAACCCAGGTGGTTCCTGCAGTGTGTCAACAACAGCTTCCTCACCCAAAGAACTGAGGAGCCACTACGGAGAGGTGCTTTGATAGAGGGTGAGGTCAATGAGCATCTAGTTTATATTACTGCTTAGTCAGTGCAGCAGCATTCACTGGGACTGCAGAAAAAGAAAGCCCCAAAACAAAACTGAAACATCCGTACCCCTAAGCTGATTTGTTTTTTACATGTGTTTTTTTTTTCTAGCTTAATAACAGACAACTTCTGGCTAGAATTTCTTTACAGGTAGAGTTATTTTCTCCATTTCCATTCTGAAGCAACAGTATGTGTGACTGCTGCCCAGTCTGCAGCTATGTGAAATGAGACCTTAGAACAAAGCAGCTATTGGGGTGTTCTACACTAAGGTTATATGCCTTCCAGATACAGATATGCAGGTGATATGATTACTGCCCTAAATCTGCACCATCTTCTCATGCATTTTGGTGGTGAGTGCAGTGCAAAAAGCAATGCAAATGAGAAATCACCAAAATTAGTATCAGGTAAAATCAGGTGCCCTAATTTAGGAAAGCTATTTACATTGCGTAAGACATTTCAACTGTCTGAAATGACTTAGCAAATATTTGCACATCAGCAAATCAGCAGGGCTGACAGCCACCGGCTGTGGGGTAGCAGCTTGGGATGAGCTCTTCACTCCTTATCCTGCTGGGTCTTAAAAAGCTGTGATCTGCTGTTTCGGGTGGCTGACTTTGCTCTCACATATGTAGGAAGGACTGTTGGGTTGGGTTTCTGCTGGTGGTCTGCTAGAAGGATAGCAGCACGCAATCTTGGTTGTATGTAAGTGAGGTACAGCTGAGTCTTTCAGGCTTTGATAGACAAGCTGTAGTGAACTTTGGTGCACCCGTCCTCATCTTTGCCCTCCAGTTTACTGCCAAAATCTGTCATCTGTGCAGGCAAAAGGTACATGCACTTTTTGCTTTGTCCATCTCCATGCAAAGCTTGGCTTTGTGGCCCAGAGAGGCAGCAAAGTGAGGTTGACTTATGCATCAACTGCAGCAGCTAAGGTAAGTGGGGGCAATGAGAGGTGATAACTATTCGAGCTGCTATAGAATGATTTCTTTAAACCATCAGATTTGACTGTTGAGGGGCAGTTTTCTTCAAGAAAAAAATGCTTGGAATTGCATTGCTGCAGCTTTGTAGACATCACCAGCTATCCTGTAGGAAGGGCAAGCACCAGGGCAAAGCTGAGTGGATGTTCTCACTTGATGTAGTATAACTTACCTGTAGGGTTTGAATCAGTCTGAACTCCAGATCAGCTGCCTTCCATCTGCCTGTCCTGTGAATGCTTTCAGGTCACTTCTTCTCTCCTGAACTGTGACAAAATGTTGAAGTTTGGAACAATTAAAGAGAAAGGTTTGGGTTGTTTGTGTGAGTAACTTCACTGTATTTATGACTAAGCATTTTAAAGCTCTGTTATTTTATTACTCGTGAGATTGCTCAGAAAGATACACAAAAATAAGTAGCCCTATGGATTATTCACATTTGAGATTGAATTATTAGGGCATAGGTACTGCATTGCAGTCCAAGTATAGTCAGCTCACTATCAGCAGATGTACTGTTTATGTTGCCCTAAAGGACACAGAATGATATCTAGACTGCTGTAATTAAGTGAGGGCTCATGTTCTGTGTCCTACTGTAATTATGTGCTCATCCTCTTCTTTTTTTGGTTACAACACAGTTTAAATGCTGAGGACAGATAGGACACGACTTCGTTCTGCTTTGGGCTAGGCACGTCTGGTAAACCTTGTGACACCATTGCAACAACTGACTTGGTAATCAGGAAAGCAAGCCTGCTGTTTTGATACTCCAGTAGTGAAGAAGATGTAATGCTTTACAGAAGTTCCTGAGACGCAGCTGTGTTTTTCTTTCTGAGCTGCTGGGAGCAACTCCACTCTGCCATGTGTAAGTCTGTATGCATCTACATTTGGATCAAATTCCTTTGGAAGAGTGGAATCACCTGTGGGTATAAATAACATCCCAGCATGGTTTTTAGCTTTAGTGCTCAGGGAACACAGATAAGTTCTTTAAAGAGGAGTGATAGCTAGCATCAAACTAAATGACTATACTGACAAATTCTAATCCTAATACCCCTCACTCTTCATGAATGTGTTTGTCATGTGTTGTTTTACATCAGTGCCTATGACAGTCAGGATAAACGTACTGTTTCCTACAGTTTTATGTAGGAGAGCCACATTGCTGTAAACTGGCTTTACTGAGTCAGCTGAGGGTCACCTTAGCAAAGCCGCAGTCTTCAGCAGGACACAGCAGTTGATAAGGCTGCACTGATTTGTGCAGCTGATATGAATCTAGACCTTAATTTGGGCTTTTAGTGAGTTGTTTTACTTTGTTCTCCAGAGATCCCTACACCTATTTGCTGTAGGCTCTTTCACGTGACCAGAAAGATGTGACAAGTCCTTGGTGGGAAAGATAACACGCGCTGTTGAAGTTGAGAAATGCCTGTGTGGTAAACAAACTCCTCCGTCTCCTATCCTTCCTTGCGACCACTTCTTTACTCTGCTGTTTTTCTCAGCTCATTTTCTCTCCTTCATGTAGAAACTGATGAAATAGTGCTTTGGTTGCCCCCCGCCCTTCTGTTATCTTTCAGGTCATTGACCTGAGGCATAACTGTGCTTTGGGTTGAGTCACTTGCTACCAGTAACTTTGGAGCTGGAGCTTTGCTAGCCCAGAATAGCTTACAGATCCAATGCCAGGGATGAACTGGAAGGGTGATGAAAGTGGTACGTTGTGTAAACTGCCTTGGGTCACATAAGTGGGCAGATATGACTTGTTCCATATGGGGAATGAGTTACCTTAAACGAGGAACTTATTTCCACTTTCTCTGCGCATCCACAGCAGCATTCAGAGCTGATTCTTTGCTCAAGATCGGAAAGAATTTGCAAATGGAATCTATTATCTTTATTTTTCCAGAACGTGGAGTGAATTTTGTAAGTCACGGGAAATGTTTCTGTAACACAAGTCAGGTGATCTGGCATGCACAAGCACGAAGTACAGGGGCCCAATCTGCATTTATCCTGGATCATATTAAGGCTCTTATCCTACATCTCTGCCATCTCTGCCCTTGATGGCATTGCACACCGCCTCAGCTGAGCCTGCACTATCAGCAGAACCCTCTCCCACAATCTCTTCTGTCACTATTAGGAGCAACAGAATAATGGAAAGGCTTCTTCAGAGGGGAAAGGTGTGCTGTGGCGGTGGGTTTTTAACCTTCTTTTGGCCTTTCTTGAATACTTCGGAGTTGCCTGGTGTTTTCCTGAAGCTTGTTCCATAGCCAGACTCTGTGAACTCTTCCTGTTCTTCCCCACCAAATCCCTGTAATCAATCCCTGATGCTTTGGGATCCTTTCTGGTCAGGACAGCAGATGTGACCATTCTTCAGATCTATGAAAACCTAAGAGTACAACTCCAGACAAGAATTTGACCATGATACGGACTGATCATTTAGACAACTGGCTTCAATGGTTAGGTGTGCTTTACAGATGCCAACAGCAGGACACTGTGCTTACCTATCTGGGCCTCTACTATGAAGTTCACAGCTTTGCTTTGGCTGTTGCTTTTGGCAGGAGACGTGCTGTAGCACATGGCTTCTGCACAGCTCTGCTGACTGACATCAGATGAGAAACTGGAATGAAACCCTTTCAAGTCCCAGTGACTGCAGGTGTCTGTGCAGGCAGGAGATACAAGTGCAAGACTAAGACATGCATTTCATGCTTCCTCCCTGCCTCGGTGTGTCAGTACATATAATTCAAGCTGGCTGTGATTTTGATGGCAGGAGAATTTAGTGAGATCAAGCTCAAGCTGGTGATCTGAACAGCTGCTGTTTGCAAAGAGCTGTTGGTGTCACCTGGCCCAGCAGTCAGAGCTGCAGTGAGCATTTCTGTACAGCATTCCTATTACCTGGAGGTGGTTGGGCCAACCTGCTTTTGTTGCCTTGGAAAGTGAGAACCCTGGGACTCCGCTGGAGTTAACTGTAAATGTAGAGCCCACAAAGTGATCCTTGACAAAGGGCGCAGTCACTGTGCTGCATTTGCCACCCCAGGAGTCCAAGCGTGGCTACTCCATCTTTGTTTGTAAAGGGTTAGGCCTGTCAATAGCAACAGCTCGTGTAGCTGTGCCTGTTGTTAGGAGGAGGTGGAAGCTGATCTCCTGCAGGCAGTCAGAGCAGCTCAGGATTATACGCTATGCTCTCATTTGGTCCTTTGCTGGCGGCCCCTCTAGCTCTGAATTTTGCACACACATTGACATCTACCCCTGTAGTGCTGCAACCTCACTCTGAGAGATGAACAGAAAACAGAGCAGCTTGCCCCAGGTCACTTGCTGGCTCAGGCCATTATCCAACATAGAGCTGGCTCCTCCTGACACATCAGTTAACCTTTGGGCTGTGCTGCCGAACCTTGTTTTGGCTCTCCAAGAATTGTCTGCCCTTTGTCAGCACAGCAGGTACTGATTAACGATTAAGGCATTTCTGGAGTAAGAGGGTTAGTGGGCTGCTAACTTCACAGATCTACGCACAACTCTGGGTTGCAGTCCTGGTACTTAAAGGGAGCTCAGAAACAGGAAGGAGATGATGATGATGATTTTTTACAAGGGCAGACAGTGATAGGACAAGAGGGAATGGTTTTAAACTGAAAGAGGGGAGATGGAGGTTGGATGTGAGGATGAAATTGATTACTCAGAGGGTGGTGAGGGCCTGGCACTGCTGCCCAGAGCTGTGGGTGCCCCATCCCTGGAGGTGCCCGAGGCCACAGATGGGGCCCTGCGCAGCCTCGGCTGGTGGGGGGCACCCAGCCCAGGCGGGGGGGTTGGAACTGGCTGGGCTTGAAGGTCCCTTCCAATCCATGTTCTGTGTTGTTTGTATCCTCACTCTCCAGAGTTAATTCACCATCTGGATGGAAATGGACGAGCTATACAGGAGCAGGTGAGGCAGCCGGGGCAGGGTGGGGACGCTGCAAGAGATGGCAGGCGGCCATAACAGCAACGGCTCTCGGGTTTGGGAATCCGCAGAGCTCGCCTTGTGAGGTTCCTGGGGCCGGTTTGGCAGCCCCAGCTCCGTGCTGTGGCTGTTTTGCAGCTGCGATGTTCTCAGCACCGTCCTCTCCTCTGCACCTGCTGCTGCTCCAGCTGTGTCCCTGAGCTGCTGGCAGGACCTGAGCCGCGCGTCCTGCACACCGCAGGGAGCGAGGGACGGCTGGGAGGTGGAGGCGCTGGGGAGAGGAATGTGCAGGAAAAAACAGGGCTGGGGAATTCTTGGTCTGAGCTGGCAGGATAGCAGCAATAAGTCATTTGAGGATGCAGCTGTTTGGCTATCAGGATAAACACGATGTTGGCTGTCGTGCAGCTTTACGGCTGAGAACAGAAGACCTCTGTGACCACTTTTATACACATAAAAGAAGCAAAGGGGGATGCAGGGAAGCAGGGGCTGCTGCAGCCGGGCTGCACGGTGCTGTTACTGCGGTGCAACCGCGCGGTGCTCTCCCCGAGCCCGTTTCCTGTGAGCAATCATCGCACCATTTCTCTTCCTCTGCTTGCTGGGGCAAAGCCCTCGTAGCACGGATAGGAAATAGGCGTGCGGCTGTTCCCAGCGCGTTCCCTTCCTCGCTGCTTTCGTACGGGGCTGACTCACCCCTCCCCTGCAGCCGGGAAGGGGCGCGTGTGCTCGGCGTGTCGATCCCTCATTGTCACCACGTGTCGCTGCAGCGCGGGGTCAATAACCGCGGGTGACCTCCGCCGGGGGAGGGGGGCGTGGCCACGCGGTCTTTCGAGCAGCGCGCGGCTGCGGAGGCCCCGCCCCTCTGCCGCGCGCGCTAAAGGGCCCCGCGTGGCGGCGCGCGGCCGCTGTTCCCGCGTCGCGCTGGGGGTTGCGCGTGCCCGCCCGCTCCTGAGGTAACGGCGCGTGCGCGCTCCCGCGGCGGGGCTGAGGGAAACGGGCGGGTGGGTCGGCGGTGCTGCCGAAGGGCTGCGCGGAGCCGCGTGCGGAAAAAGCTGTGGCTGTGGGAAAATCACGAGCGCGGGGGGATCGGGCTGATGAGGGGCTGCGCCTGTCAAAGCCTTCTTTTAGGAACGAGGGGCTTTTAAATGGAGCTGATGGGCCGGGAGCTGTCAGCGGCCGGGTGGGCAGTGAGGGCCCGCTGTAGGCTGGGAGGGAACGAGTGAGAGACGTCCCGCAGGCCGGGTCTGCAGGGAAGGGCCGCCGCCCACGCGGGGATACCGAGCGGCGTGTGGGGGTTTGGGGTCGGTTGGCTCCGAGTGTGAGGAAAAGCAAAGAGAAAACCTGCCTTGGGTAGAATGGAAGCTGGCACTGCGTCTCCCAAAGTGCCTTCCTGTGCTTCCTGACCGTGCGTGAGGGGATTTCCCCGCCGCAGACGGCTGCGCGTTGCCCCGTAAGGCGAGCAGCGCTTTGGGGAAGAGGAACTGTGGGCAGCCCGGCAGTCAGGGCGGGAAGTTCGGCCCGACCCGCAGCAGCCGAACAGCCGGTGGTGCTGTGGTGTACGTGGCACAGAGAACAGCCACGTGTGGCGGCCCGGCAGACGCTCACAGCCCCCTCTGGGTCCGCTCCGGGGGTGCCTTCGTGGAGCCGAGGCTCCGTGCGGTCGCTGCCCGCAGTCGGATCTCAGCGTGCCCCGCTTGCTGTGGGCTCACCCACCGGCCTGGGTTTGGTGCCCCGTGTGCTGCGCCCGGCGGGGCCGTCCCAGGGAGAAGCGGTGCTCAGAAAGCTGCTATGGCTGTGCCTTCAAAAGTGGCGTTGAGGAGGGGAGAAACGGTTTGCAGATGCTCTGTGTCCTCATTGGTAAAGCTGCAGAGAAAGCAAGAGGTCCGACTGTCACTTCTGGTGGGACTCTGTAGATGCCAGTGAGGTGATGTGACAGCCGTAGTAAGGGTTGAGAAGTGCTGCCATGCGTGGCAATGGAAGGAAGGCAGCAGGGAGCAGAGCAGGCTTGTGGTATGGAGAGTTGGGATGGCCGATGGGCATTGCCTTAATGTGAACGGGTGTTTCTGAAGCTCCACGTGTGCTTTGAGTAGAGGCACATTGAGATACTATGAATGAAACCTCCCCCTCTGCAGCTCTGCCTGCCGTGTGTGCACACAGTCGCACTCCTGTGTTGTTTTGAAAGCTGTTTCTATGGGATGGTTCATAAACTGGCAGCTCTCCTAGGATGGAGTGCTCAGAGCAGAGGGCAGCTCGTAGCTAAATGACTTATGCTTTTGCTCAGGTGTAATTAAAAGGAAGCTTTCCCTCACCAGGCGTTTCTCTGGGTGTGTGTTACAACAGCACATTGCAGAGGGTTAATTCCCCCATGGAGAGTCTGTGGTCATTCCTGGTCCTGCCCCCCCACCCACCCAGCTGCCGTGGGAACGCAGTGTGCGTCACTACGTGGTTTGTGCAGCACAGCTGTGCTCGTAGCACAGCATCACAGAACACAGGGCCACAGCTAGAGTGCTTAACAGGGCTGCTGAGAGTTATGTGTTGGCATTTTGGTTCTGTATCTGCTGTATAAAATGCATGGCCGCCTTGGGCTCCCTCTGCCCTGCATTCACAAGGGAGGTCGCACAGCTAGGCTGCACTTTGGCCGCCTGCTCGTGTGCTGATGTTTCATGATGAGTGTACTTGGGAACTCCAAAAACTGCTGCTGCTTGTGCTGCTCTTCTGTAGATGCTGAGGGCCACGTGGCGTTAACATCTCCATTCCCCTGGACCATCTCAAGTCCACCTGCAGCGGTGGTGCTCCTCCCTGGGCTTCCAGGCTGTGCAATCTCACATCCTCGAGCTTTGTGCTGTGTCCACTGTGCCCCCACATTTGTGACCCCCACAGCCAGCAGCCAGCTGCCCTGGTTGCCCCCAGGGCCTGAGGCTCAGCAGGTAACACAGAGAGGTGTTGCAGGAGGGCTGTTGGTGGCACCCAGGGTGGGCGCTGTGCCGTGCAGAAGCTGGCAAGCTCCTGTAGACGTGGGTTTGAGTTCCTGCAGGCGGGGGAGGGAGCGATACCCGTGCTTCACCATATGACAAGCACTGGGCTATTCTGCAGAGATAACGCCTGTTTTCTCCCAGCTGCCTTATACAAATAGCGCTGCTTATGAATTGCGCTGTATGTTTAATTGGGAGTTGCAGCTCGTGGCACTGTGTCCTTGTGCAGGTGAGGAGTTGGAAGGGGAGGGTGCTTCTAGCCCAAGAAAGCAGGTTTGCATGCTGTGAACTGTGGCTGGTCATGCCCTCCTCCACTGCTGTCAGAAGCAGGATGCTGCAGCCACTTCTTCCTCCAGGCCCAGTTTGGCCACATCTGATTCATTAGAGGAAAGTCTCTTTCCTTTTGCTCATCTCTCTCATCATTCAGACAAACGTGCCCCTCGCACCGCCCGCTTTCTGTTGCCCTAAAGGAGGCACCACACGGCGTGCTGAAATCCACTTCTGATAAGGATGATGGATAAGATTCACTTTTGATCAGTTACACATTCAAGGAAGCAATGAAAGCTCAGCCTGTCAGGTTGTGAGCATCAAAAGCTTTCAGTGGCTGTAAACCCTTAAATAAAAGCAGCGTTGCTTTCGTTATAAGAAAAAATACATCATTTAGATGATGAAACCCCTTAATGACAAAGGACTGAAGGCAGTGCTGAAAACGCAGCAGCTGCCAAGCACCGATTCTGATGAGGTTTTAAATCCCCAGGGAGCTGGAATGAAGGGGGCTGAGCCCCCCCAGCTGCCCCAGGCGTGCACAGAGGAACCCCGAACCTCCCACGCCCTGAGAGCTGAGCATGGCAGGCAGGCGTGGGGCCAGAGCTTCCTCATTAGGCGGCGGTGTGGGGTGACGGGCTGCTTCCAATTGCGAGGCAGGGAGCACATGACATAAGATGCTCCAGATCTGCCTCATGGGCGCTAGTTTAAAAATAAAGGATGTTCTGCATCGCCGCCGGTTCAGAGAGGCTGCGGGAGGAGAGGCTGCACAAAGGCGTGGACCATGCGTTGTAAGGCTGAGCCGGAGAGCTGCGGTGGGTGGATGGGGGGAGGGCTGGGAGCTCAGCCTTAATGTTTGGGGCAGAATGTCACGTTAACCTCGCTGTGCTTTTTCCTAAGCTGTCATTGTCAAACTCGTTGCTAAGTGTGAGAGTGGATGTGCGGTCTAATTGTCGTCAGGCTTTCCAAATGCACCGGGCGTAACGCAAAGAGTACTTTGTCTAATTACAGAATTGACCATATTTAATGCAAAACGTAGCAATCTTGAATCACATCAGCTCCGGGTTTGTCACGGTCAGGAAGTCCCACCAGTTAAGGCTGATCTCCCTGTAGCATTCGATTCTATCCTGATTTAAAACCTATTCTTACAGGGACGATGCTGTGCGAGTCGGAGGCACGCTCGGCGCTTGCAGATCCAGTCCCCATGGCTTATCTCAGTGTGGATGCCCAAGGGAGCAGCGAGGTGTCACTGGACGATATCACAATCAACTCCTCAACTGGGTTTGTCTCATTTAAGATCTTGCTGCTTTTTTTCCTGTTGTTGCCTTTGTGCACAGCCCATGGCTTCTATTCAGACACGCTCGGATTAATTGGGACATACTGATTTTTTTTTTTCTTAGGGTAAATTTCAACCATTTCTCACTACTTGCAAAATCCAGAAGTTGAATCTGTGATCTCACCCCTGAAAAGAAGGAAGAGAATTATTTTTAGTGTATGTAGCTACAGGCTGCAGAGCTTGGGGTAATGTGTGTTTGATAAAAACCCAAGGCAAAGATAGAAACCCAGGCTGGATGTGGCTCTGGGCAGCCTGATCTGGTGCTTGACGACCCTGCACATAGCAGGGGGGTTGAAACTTGATGATCATTGTGGTCCTTTTCAACCCAGGCCATTCTATCGTTCTGTGCATAGGAATGGCAGAATGTTCTGCAGCTTCAGAAAGATCACTTCTGACAGAGGAGCCCCAGATAACTGCTCATTAACTGGGAGGACACTGATGAAATGCTTAGCAAGCACTGTGTGCGCTTGTGAAGCATTGCTGTACTGTAAACCAGAGGTGAGCCTCTTTAGGGACAGCTTTTGTGCAGCATCTGTGCTGAGTTTTACCAAACCAGGCAACCTGGTAGTCCCTCTGTTAACCTACACAGCCCATAGTAAAGAGCAGATTAATAATCAATTATTAATCAAGCGTAATGGGGTATAGCTAGCAGACTTCCAAGTCTCTCTTTACCTATTTTGAGAGGGGCTGTGTAGGAATTATATATATTACAGAGGAGGAAAAGATGACTTCTGATTCACTGTAAGGGAAGTGGCTGCAGGGTTTTTTTTCTCATAACTGAGTCACTTCCATACTTTGCCCATGAAGGCAGGTGGAGAAATGATGCAGACCTTCTGCAACTGGAGGATAATCTGTGTTGAAAACTGTTCTCAGTACTGATGAAGAAATGTGTGCTGAGGAAGATCTTGTAATCCCTTTGGGAGAAATAAAGGAACCTGATTTATGTTTCTATGGTTTATGCCTTGCAGATTGGATAGAAATGATTCTGCTTTTGGACAGTACACAGGAGTAGCTGTCAAAGCTCTGTGCCTTAAATCCTATCATACGTCCAAAGCCATAATTGTTTAGTATCCCTTAGAAATTCAAACAAAACATAAACGGGAGGGAGGCAATTTACTGCTTAGACTGAGAGTCACATGGGGCTTTGTGGCTGATTTATCTCTGCTTTGATCCAGCAGAAAGAGAAGCAAACGTGAGGCTTGGCTGGCAGCCTGCTGGGTTAGGCTAAAGGGTTTGCATGGGACTGAGTGCATCCTGGTTAGGGACAGTTACCGAGCCATCCTTTTGTCAGAAAGCTGTGCCTATAGACAGAACTTGGTGATCCCTCACAGTGATGTCATAGCAGGGCCCTTCTGGGACACCCCTGAGTGCTTGCAAGAAACCTCACGCTCAGTGTTGCAATGGGGAGGAGCATGAAGGAACAAACTCTGTCATGACACCCTTGAGCAGAAGTCCCCCATGAAGGCTGTTTGGTGAGGCAAGGTGGAACTGTAGTTTCTCTGGAATGTAATGTTGGGTGGAGCAAAGCTTGGGCCTTAGTGCTAAGGTGGTACAAGTGGGGTCTGTGCAGGGTAGGGAGCAAGTGTCATCTGCATGTAGTTTGGAGGTGGGAGGTGTTGGTCTGGGGGCGGAACACAGAG
>PPHD01017126.1:0-15211 GCA_002909625.1 Bambusicola thoracicus
CCTGGGTCTGGGCTAGGAATAGTAACTACAGAAGAAGGAGCTTCTGCCCACAGCCTGGGGTCAGGTGGCTGAGGGATCTAGCAATGCAAAGATGTAGTGGATCTGTGTTTGAATCTCTTTGGTGTCATCTGGAGCACTGATTCTCATGAGCATCCATTCCTTTGGCAGCTAATTGCTGAATCATTTGAATCACGCTTTCTGGGGAGACCTGCTGTTCATAACACCCTTAAAAGTGATGTCCGTGCATTCAAGGGGCAGAAATCATGATGCTCTTCAGAAAAGCAACTCAGCCCAATCACTGGGATTTGTACATCTTACAGTCAACAAATTGGTCTATTTATAAATAATTTTGTAAGTAATTAATTTTTAATAATTTCACATTTGAAATCATGAAATCTCCTTGGCAGGATCAGATTTTATTCTATGAAAGACTGCGACCTGAAGGGGCTGAGTTTCTTCCCTCACTCCCCATGCATCCTGCACCTGGCAGCAGGAGCAGCCCCATCCCCATAGGCCAAAGCACAGAGTGATCACAACGCAGAGGAAGCAAAAGGATCAATTCTTCACTTCAGCACTTGCGTCGTTCCCCAGCTGGCCCATACCCAGTGCCATCTCCAGATCGCTTTCCTTCCCAGATCTGTTTTATCCTTCAGGGGAAAAATAAAGATGGTACTTTTTAGAGCTCCATCTGGGGCTTCAATGGATAGACTTACACCATCCTTTTTCTTTTTTTCTCTGGGCCTCTGGTACCCATCTGTGCTCAGGCCCCCTGCGTGGCATTCAGCAGAGTGATGCTTCCCTGTGGGAGAGACTGCTATCGAGTATGGGAATACAGCAGCAGAAGGAGAGACGGCGCTGGGGAGAGCCTTGGCTCACCAAGGTTTTCATCACCATGTGCCACCATCCATGACCCCTTGTACGATGAGCCAAGGGGCTTTTCTGATTCCAATTCTGATTTGATAAGTGGGGGGAAGCATTGGTTTTTATAGCCCTGTTGAACATAAACATTGATTTTTAGGGCCTAATCGTCTGCTGCAGCTGAATGCCATCCAAGGATTTTTTTTATTATTATTATTTTAGCTGGAATTGATCAGCTGGAGATGAGAGGAATACAAAGGAAGCAGAGAAACGGCTGCAACTTAGGGCTTTTTTTTCGTGTTGCCCGGGCAAGGATGCTGCTGCTCTGTCACTCATACAGCCCCCACTGCCGGGATGCTGCCGGCAGCCAAGGATGTGCTGCTGAATGAGCCCTTGTCAGCTGCCATCCTCACTGGCTGGCTCGCTCGCAGCTCCTATTTAGCTTCCTCACTGGCTCCCTCATAAATATTCACAGTGCACAGCCAGCGGAAGACATTGTTTTTTCCTTAATTTCCATATTCAGCATGACATCAAAAAATGATTCAGAGACGAGTTCAGCAGGGGCTGTGCATCCAGGGAAGAGTACATGAGGGAGCAGGGCATGTGTGTTGGGTGGAGGTGGGGGAAAGGAGACGAAAGTAGCGATGAGGGACGCGGGAATGCAGTGAGGAGCGCGATGGAGGTAGAGAGAGAGCTGGGGATTAACACGGTCTAGCAATCACAGCGAAATGAAGCTGTTCCCATTCATAACCCAGGCGATCCATGTCCTCATCAGGAGGTTTTCATAAGTGATTAATGGTTAATTTGTTAAAATTCAATGAAATCTTGTTTCCTCGTTTTAAATTAGAATTCAGGGAGAGAGGGAGAAAGAGACGGTCCCAGCCATCCCCTCCTGCTTCTCGACAGAATATAATTCATCTGCCAGCACTGGCTATTGCTTTCAAAGGATTGCAAATAAAATAGAAACATAGCTGGGGGCAACAGCCGTGGGGCTCTGGAAGGCCCAACTGAGTAAAAGGGGCAGAGAAGAGACCTCAGACCCCTGACTACACTGGAAGGCTGTCTTTGGAATGAAGCCAGGCTCAGCATGCCCGAACCATGGGCAGCTCAGTCCTATACTGAATCCTAATCTCCCAACATGGGACACAATTTCTGCTGCTTGCATTATGATAAGGAAGGCACAGGATGAGCCGGATGAGCCAGCAGCACTGAAAATACATGAGGTATACCAAAGTGATTCTTATATATCGCATTGTTAAATGTTTGGGAGGCATGGGCAGGAGTTTCTGAGGCTGAACAGAAGGAGCATTTCAAGAGGAACATGCACATACAGAAAATAAGACTTCTTTTTGTTCCCTCCTGCTTTATTTCATTTGGGAAGCGTTTTACTGATGGCATGTAACCACTGCTTACATAGAGAAAAATATATATAATTGGTTGTGAGCCATTTCAGAGACAACCCTATTTCAGATGTCAAACTAATTTGCTTCTATATAAAATCATTATCCTCCTGAGATATTTCAGTGTATCTAAAGCCACTGAATCTGACATGAGATGTTATGTTCCAAACCACAGACCTTGCCCTTATTTGCCTGAGACAGAGAGCATTGAAGATTCATAACTTCCATTGATAGAAAGGGATTTGAGTCATTTTATCAGTGCTGGGATAGTAGATATTGCAACACACAATTCACTACCTTAAGATTGCCTCAGAAATCGATATCCGGGTGGGAGATAAAACCAGAGAGAAATAGCAAATTATCTGCATCACATGGGTGATGTTTCAGTAATTAATAAACAGTTAAAAAGCAACCAAACAAATACATAAATCATTTTCCATTCAAGTCAGTACTATGTCAGTTACCAACTACGTGACGTTGCTACTGTGTCTGCTAGACAAAAGAAGACCTGCTGATGCTTCTGAGCAGCAATGGAAGGCCATTCACCATGTGAGACTTTAAAATACTTTGAAAATATCTTCATTATCATTTGGGATTCAATCATAGTGGGTTTTTTTGGTTTTTTTTTTCTGAATTTTTTCATCTTTTTTCTTCTCCGGGATTTTATTCAGAAACTTGAATCGTTTCTATTGGATTATTTCCAACTGAATAGGTTTAGTGCAGACTTCTGCTGACCTTTCAGGGTACCCCTAATTTGAAGAGACTGTGTCTCAGCTGAAGTTCAGCTCCTAATTTATGTTAAATTTTGTTTCTGAACTAAAATCCAGTTATCTGAACATTTCCATCCCACTCCATTTGAGACTGTTTCATATACGTCCCCCCGAGCAAGAAATTGTACAATAAAGTTTAATTACCATGGGCATGGTGGTGGTAGGCTGACAGCTGGACCAGATGATATTTGTGGTCTTTTCCAACCTTAATGATTCCATGGTTCTATGATTTCATCTTCAGATGGCAGCTCTGGTTTTATAATCGTAGAGGAACAAAGAGTGTTAATAATAATAAATGGTTACTGGTCAGTTTCGGGTTATCTGTATACGAAATAAAAAACTTTGGATGCTTTGTGCAGTTCTCTGGCTGAGACTGAGAGTATCCACTGATTTTCCTACCCTTGCTATAGATACACTTGTCTGGTTTGATTTGGTGCTATCACTGTATAAAGGACCAACTCTTTGACTCAGCAAAACTGTTGGTTAGCGGTGCAATGCCGCTGCCCTGAAAGGTGAAAAAATTAGCTCACTGGTTTTGCTGCAGAAGTATACGTTGAGAAGCGTTACTCCTCTGACATACAGATGTTATGTTGCCTTGCATTACAATCTCCTGTGCTATTAAATCCTGTAATTGAATTACTCCATTTTTTTCCCGTCTGTATTGTTGCTGTTTCTATTATCTGTGTCATGGGTTCCCATCAAGACTGAGACCTTACTCAGGCAGGCACATAAGAAAACCTTGCAAGACCCAGTCCTCTTCTCAGGAGCCTGAATGCTGCAGAGGCAAAGCAGGCAACAGGTGAGAAGGCAATCAAGAGGTGCAGCAGCAGCGCGTGGCTCACTTACAGCTTTCAGCTGTCTATGGGAAATCCATTGAGCTCTGTAACTTGGCTACCTCACCTCTCCCAGGTGCTACATTTCACTGCATTACTTGTGTGTGAGAAAGAGCAAAATGAGAAAGGGGTCTGGGGGTGCTCAATGTAGGTCTTGTGTTATTAAAGCCATCACGTATTTGGTTTCTAAACTTATTTAGAGACCTGAAACTTCCAGGCTTGGAAACGTTGACCCTTCATCTTGTGAAATGTTCCGGCTTCTGTCTGTTTGCAGCATCCACCCAAACTCTGCATTTAAATAAATGTTTGTATTTAATGACTGCTCCTTATCTCTTCTTTACAGTGTTAATAAGAAATTGAAAATACTTTTGCTGTACCGCATGATCTATTGCACCTGGGCATCAACTTTCAAGAAATGACATTTCCTGAATACTGCTCATTAAGATCCACAAATGCCTTGTGATACGTATAAATCTTATGAGCCCTGGATTAGGGATGGGTACCAGAATAAGAGGGATGCAGAGTGATTCTCCAAAAAGGAACACAGCAAGAAAATATTTGAGCTAAGCGTGGCATGCAAACAGTTTCTTTTTGACCCCTTTTAGATAATATCCCCATTGAATCCAGTGAGAAGTAGTGCTCTATATCCAATACTCAGCTCATCCGCACTGATACAGACATAGTGAATTCATTGGACTTACGCTGATTTGCACCAACACAACACCGTCCATCATAATTACTCACATTTAAATATTTTTCCCCTTCTTTGACTTAATCAGAGCTGTTTTCCCCCTGGAGCATCAATAATGAAATATTTGAAGTATTTATTTATTATAACTTCTCACTTTAATCAAGTGGTTCTTCAGCGGACCTCATTTAGCCCAGAAGTAATTGTTTTCCTGATGCCTCAGCACAAAGAGATTGGACAATTCCTGAGTAATACGTTTCAAAATGTGTAGTGTAGAACACGCAAACAGAGCATCAGTCTTTTAAAAGCAGAGTCACATGGATGGCACGGAGTACCTGGGCCGTGGAGCAGATATACATATGCCAGGGCAGCAAATATTAAAAGCTTGATCATTTTTGTTTTTGTATGTGTGTCAGGATCCACCTGGCATTACTGCAGAGGTAAATTGTCAGAGAGAATTCTCCCGCTTCATCTTAATGAGTTTTGCACTCATTAATATTTGCATTATTCAAATCAATGACAACAAGGTTAGAGGCTTCCCACAGGTTGTTGGAACAATTTTGATTGATTGACGAGTTCTCAGAGTGGAGCGAAGGGAGTGAGAAAGAGGGAATAAAAACCAGTGTGCAGTCTGTAAAAACAGTGGGCGATAGAAGGATGGAGGCAGAGATCCCTCTCAGTATGGGAGATGAGTGCCCCATTGAGGGTGAAAGGAGGGAGACGAGAGGCCGTGCAATAACTATGATTCCCCCTTGCCAACGTTAGGGACACGTCAAGAGACACGAAAGCTGCTGAGCATTTGGTTTGTGCTCAACACTGTATTTTCTATGTAATCCTGCAGGGGTGCACATATACTGCGAAGATATCTCAGCCCTAAGAGGTGGGAGGGATGAAGAGCTGGGTGCTGCCATTCATCAGTGATCTTCCCTTTGAGAGCCTTGGGACTCTCAAACAGATAAGAGGATAACATCAGAGCAAAGGCAGGTTTTGTCTTTCCAGTTTCTCCAGGTTCTTTTTCTTTCCAGTTCTTATAGGCTTCTTTTGATAACGTGATGATCTCCAAGAAAACTCGTTAAAATTTTCCACTTCAGTCTCTTTCTGATTTGGCCCTTTATGACTTGTTATAAATTTAGCTTTTGGACAGGATCTGTAAAGCAACAGTGAGTCATGGTCAAATGACAGGTATCTCCAATGCTACATAACATGTGGAGGAGGAAGGTGTAAAGCCTACGATTTCAGCAATTTTGGTAATGTCCCTGGACAGAATAAAGATCACTTGATTCTGTCTGATAACTGCTGTGGGTAAGAGCATAAGGAAAGTGAATGTCTCATCTTTGCTCAGTTGAATCACTGTCTTATCACAGCTCTTAGGAGTCTGATAAGGCAAAACTGATGTGTCATATGCCCAAAGTTTGCACTGCAGCTGTTGCTGCCCCATTCCGTGTTCCCATCTCTTCTCCCAGTCAAGCAGAACAGAGTCCATGCATCATTAATTTATGCTGCTTGTCATTCTTATCTGTCCCTAGGCATTTAAGACAGCAGTGGAAACAAACACTGAAACCAAAATCCCACATAGGCATTGAGCCACAGAGATACTGCCTGTAGAAAGAGAAGCAAGTTTACTGGCTCGTTAAGATTGACTGTTTTCCTAATGGGAGTTTCCTCCCTCTTCACTCACTTTTCCACTCATCACAGTGCGGTTGGGGCTCCTGTCAGCCTGATTTTGAAGGCACTTTTACATGCAGCCTCACCACTTCTTGCCAATTAAAGAGATAATGAAATAATGAAACGGGGAATGATGGACTACAGCTAAGAAACCTCACGTTGGCTGATCTCGTCTCCATCACCCCATTTTCCCGCCTTCCTGGGAGGGAAGGGTTTGAAAATGTTGGAAATGTTAGGAGGTAGGGAGCTGAGAAACATATGCATGTTGCTGTTAGTGTTATTATCTGAGTGAGCATGCACGGATAGCTGCTAGACAGCTGAGGCTGATAGACACTCTGTGGCCAGCCCTCAGATCTCTAAGAGAAAAGCAGAGAGTCCATCACTTCCCGCCAGTCTGTTAAGCAGCAGGGGAATAGAAAGGACAGGGAGAGGTCAATCTCTGCTCAACTCAAGAAATAATATGTAGAGGGATGAAGGAGATAGTTTCCAGCTTCAAACTGCAAGGACGTGAGTGACGCCACCTGAGAAGTGAGTAGCAAAGGCTCAGTGATGCCAAGATAACACTCAGGCTGAGACAGAAGAAGAGCCTTTAAGCACATTTCTTCTGCAAGTCTGGCCAGAGCTCAGGGAATGCAGATAAGAGCCTGACCGGCACAGAGGGGGCCAGTCTGCAGCTGCAGAGATTCCACAATAGCAGTTCACTGAGGCAAAAGAGAAATAGCTAAAGGCCGTAGAGATCTCACATCATTCTCTCTACTACAAGGCTGCCGTTGCTTAACCAGAGTGGGGATCTCTGCCAGGGGAAGAGCTTTTGAAGGCAGGATGGCCCTAACATGAGTTTTGCATTCGTTCCTTGGCACTATGATCCCCGAGGGCTGCAAATCACTGGAAAGATTTAATGGTCAGGAGAGCGGAGCCAGGGATGTCCCGAGCCCACAGGATTCATTTCTGGGGGCTGTCCCAGATTCTGGGCCATGGCACTGATAGCAGCAGACGTGTGCTTGCACTGGAGTTACAGATAGACAACGCACAGGGGCTTTCCCTGAGGATTTTGATTCAGTTTCCCCAAATCTCTTGGTTTGATTTAATCCCAAAGCATTCAGTGATGATGCATTGGCACAGCTGCCCAGGGAGTGGTGGGGTCACCATCTCTGGAGGTGTTCCAGAGCCATGGAGATGTGGCACTGAAGGACATAGTGGGCATGGTGGGGGTGGGCTGGGGTTGGGCTTGGGGATCTTAGTGGTCTGAAAATTACATGAAACTGTGATTCTATTCCATGATTCTAAACTCTCCCCACGTGTGTCACAGCCGATGCGGGCTTTGGTACAGCAGTGAGAGACCCTTTTCTAGGGCTGTAACACTCACTATGCACCAGCAGATATAATGGATGAGGAAAGCGTGGGGAGGGGTGGGGGGGAAATAATTGAGAGCATACAAATTAAAGAGCAGCATTTGAAATCTAATCAAATATTCCCTCAATTTACTCACCACCCCTGCAGTGCTGCGCAGCTTTATTAGGTTTTTATTCAGTATTCTCTTTTAAAGTGACATTTACATTAATTTACAGTACTAACATGAAATCCCATCTAAAACCTGGGAGTTTTTTGTAACTTTTTTATTTTTCAGTGGCTGTCTGCGACTTTCCTGCTCACTAATAAGGAATCTTTAGCTTTATTTTCTGTCTGCAGGAGTGGATCCAAAGTCTCCTCAAGGTGGGCTCCTGCTGCTTTTGTTAAATGTGGCACGGAGCCCACGGCGGTGGGTTCAGGCAGTAATTGGCTGCAAAGCAGCGATGCTCCATCCCATAGCGCTCCACACTCCAAAGTGCCTTCAGTGCCTGTATTCAGTGCTGGAGTCATTTCCAGCTTCAAAACCAGGAGCCAGGTGTATTTTAAGGGGATGCATTGTAATCCAGGTGCCACACAGAGAGTGGCCTTATATTGCTTTAAAACGGATGGGATTTTACTGCAGGTCAGTGGAGAGGTAAAGAGAGGTGAGTATTAATGCCCTGAATTGGCATTTGAAAGTAAATTTCCCTCAATTTCTTCTATTTTATCCTTTTTTTTTCCCCCATAGATGTTAGCAAGTTAGTGCCGGGGCCTGGTGCATCATGCAGGGGTAGGATGGGTTCTGTCATCTCCTGGCCTTGGCCAGAAATGGGAGCAGAGGAACACATGCATGGTCAGGACAGATGTGCAATCTGCAGACAGACATTTTTCCTGGTGATCCAATTTGTCCCCTTTTCCTACAATTTCTTTCCTTCTTATTTTTTTACTTTTTTTTTTTTTTATTCCCTAATTAACACAGGTAATGAATTGCATATGGCCACGGCATTTTCTTCTCTGTGTGAAATCTGTGGCAGCTGCATTGTTTATCAGTTCAATATGTTTGCTACAGATGCCATTTCTGTGTGACAATTAAGTTGTTTAAAATCTCTTTTTCCCACCCGCTATGTCCCTCCCCAGCCTTCCTGTCCTCTCTCCAACACGCGTCATTGCGAGCTGATTCCTTTCCCAGGCTGATGCCACACTCCAGCTAAAAGCTCTTCTTTGAACATTTTGTGGCCATTTAAACAGATGGAAAGCTCTGACACGTTACTGTTTTCTCACTGCTACCCAAGGTACACTGACCACCCAAGGTGCAAAAGGCCGAAACGTGGACCTATAGCCTTTAGCATGAGACTGACACCAATTGATTTACCTCTTTCCTTTTAACCATGAGTGGATCCTACGCATCTTTGGAGAAATACTGTGCCCTTCAGACCTTTCCAAGCAGGACGCCACCTGAAATGTACATACTTTACCAGCACTATTGGACCAGACTCTGAAATAATCTTCAAAACATGTCAATGTGGCAAAACACACAGAAGAGGCATGATTTACCGAGCCCATAATTAAACATTGGATTTGCCTCTCCTCTGGGCACAGCTGAATTCCCGTCAGCAGCCTCTACTGCAAATTGTTGCAACCGAATGTCCTCTGTGTTTGGGTTCTGTTAATTTATTTCTTGTACCTCATTTTCCTGGAACGACTGTGGTTATTTATGGAACGGCAGCAAACACTTTACATTTATGGGGGGATATGAATTTCAGTAATGGCTTTTGTGGCAATTTAATCTGTCCCAACTATGAGGCATTTTACAATGACGATTCAATTATTATTAAAAAAAATAAACCTCAAATGACATTCTTATCACTGATCAACCTACCCAAAGTTTCACCATGTTGCGTTTTCGGACTGGGGTACGAATATTCCCCCATAGTTTTTAGAGGATCCTTGCTATATACTCTTGAGTGAACTTAATTAACTTCCACGGTGTATTTGAAAGGAAAATTCCTTACACATTCCAGTGTCAGTGAATGAAACATTTTTTTTTTAAAGTTGGTTTATTATATGCAGAGGCTCACGCCAATGCTTACTGTTTAAAGACTTAATTTGATGTATTACATTGACTCCTGAAGAGGAAAGTGCCCCAGGGGGTAGGAGTGGTAAATCTGTGAATTTCCTTGTCCTAATCTCATGGGGGAGAAAGCTTTTATTTCCATCGGTCAGCACAGTATATGAAAAATGATCAAAAAAGTGTCAAGTATGTTAATTTACACTCCATTAAATTAATTTTAATGCTGGCCTGCTGAGTAGCTAATTTTCAAAGCTAAATATCTTGGCTCTTTCAAATCGGTTCTTTTTTTTTTTCCCCTCCCCTCCTAGACACCCAGAAGGCTCCACTTCTTCTGGGGGAGTTTGGGACTTATATTTTCTCCAAGACTCAACATCGATGTGCAGCTCTGCATGCAAGAGAAAGGCAACGTAAATCCCCCTTCTCCACCTCCTCTCCAGAGAGAGGCAAAAGAAAACTTCCATTACAAAAGACTACTCAAAGTTATTTTCAAATTTCAGTCTGAAAAAAATGACCCCTAATGCACTGATTATGGTAATGCCTGGAGGCCCAGTGAGATTGGGACTATATTTTGCTAAGTGCTACATAAAATATCAGATGGTGCCTATTCTAAAGAGCCTGCTATCTCAGAAGACGAGGCAGACAAAAGGCTGGGTACAAAGAGTGGAATTACGCCTATCCACAGATAAAGCAGGCTGTTCTAATCAGCGGGGTGCTATCAGGAAGCTTGTGATCAATTCCCTCTTCAGCTGCCACCTCCTCTGATCCCCGCAACCCACAAGTATAATTGTAGGTGAGTCGGGGAGACTCTCCGCATCTTCATTCCCCAGCTGTGTGAAGGTGGGAATGGCACTCCCCCGTCTCCTGGAGGAGTTTTGTGGATTAAATTCATCAGTGAGAGAAAGAGGACATGCAGGTTACGTACAACGCCTGCCCTCAACTGGACACACCGCCTGCCATGAGGAACCACTGCTCTATAGCTGGTGAGGTGTATACTGCATTACATGCTCAAAGCAGTCACAGCCCAGTCTCAGCTATGAAGGCACAGCACAATCATGGGATGAGTGAAACCCTCAGGAAAGCAGTCCACACTGAGTACAATTTTCTCTTGTCCTTTAAGTGCCCCACATCATCTAACAGCTATATTCTCTGATTTTGGAAATGTCTTGAGAGTGCTTGAATCCAAATTTCCCCCCAGATAGGTCAGAAAAAGAAGAAAGTGGTCAATCATCACCACGGGGCAGTGCAGGCACTGAAGAAGATGAGGCATGTTGTTCCCTTATTTTGAGACCTGGGAACTGCAAGCTGCCTCATGAGCTCCTTTACTGTAAGTCCACACAGATCTGCCCCAACACAAGTAAGCACTGCATCAAAGTCATGGAGAGCACCCCCTGAGAAATCAAGCCAGCTCAGTGCTTTATTTCCAAGTGAGAATTAGTTCAAGGAAAGGTAAGACCTCAGCTAGTGGTGGTTAATGATTTCATTGAAACAGGAGAGCCCATGCTCAAAATCAAATTAGCTTTGATATTGCAAAAGGACCCAGATCAGAGTATTTAACATAACTTTCCCTCCTCAGTGAATATCTTCCATTTGTGGAGGTTTTCAAGAAAAGGATAGATGTCACAGTGAGTGACATGCTTTAGTGGGCATGGTGGTGAGGGGTTGATGGCTGGACTTGGTGATCTTAGTGGTCTTTTCCAACCTTAATGATTCTATGATTTTGTGATCCTATGTATCCATGCTTCCGTCAGACACTTGAACATGGCCAAAATGCAACTTGGCACTGATTCGGAGCCTTGCCTCTTGAGCTACATCTTCTAGTCGTGGAGCATCCAATCCCCAATAGCCTGCAGGAATGTGCAAACTAGAAACTTAGCTTCCATTCATGGGGAATTAAAATCATAAGTGCTGTCAACTGCAAAGCTTGATGTTACCTGGGACTTGTACAGAGTTTGTCAGAGACATGGCTAATGACAGTATTATTTTCAGCTCATCCTGATGTTGCCTCTCTTGACTGCAATATGTAACAGTCTTTAGCAATATCTCTTTTAGCAAGAAAACATTACCTGTAAAGAGAAAAATACACCTGTAAGAAAGTAAAATTCCCTTGGGTAAGGGAATCATCCACCTTGGAAAATCAAACTGCACTCCTTAGCAGCTGAAAATCAGCATTGTAACTCATAAACCCATTGGAGACATCCTGCAGGTGTTCAGAAGGAGTCTGCATCCCAGCACCTGCCCAGGTCAAGAGAAGGATTTTTCCTGCTTGATTAAGAAAGCTATTTTGTTTCCCCCTCTTTAATTTTGAAATGGTGGGTAATTGGGGAGTCAGCTTACAGAGATGAAAAGCTTTTGATAGCTAGTAAGTCGCCGCTAGGTTAAATTCAGCCATGGAAATCTTACACCGGTGGTGAGAACTGTTTACTAGAAACTATAACCCCTATGGTTCAAGCTTATGTCTCTTTCCCACTGTGCCTTTGAATTTAGCTGTACTTTTCTGCATTTTTTAAAAGTAGTGAAAAATTGTAACAAAGATCTAAGGAAATTTAAGCAGAAGTTTATAAATGCTTTGTTTCCAAATGGAAATGTGGAAGGACCTTTGGAAACTTCGTTCTCTTTTCACGGTGGCTTTTGTTCTACCTTCTGACAAACAAAATTAACAGGAGAAGGCTTTCTCCCTCAGGCTGCTTGGTGAATGGACGTTGCTTTCAAGGCAGCCCCATGCAGCTCACTAGCAACAACTTCAATGCTCTGAAAATTTCAGTGTCACTGCATGACAGTCTGGAAACTTGGGGCAAAAAGCAAAAAAGAAAAAGAAAAAGCGGTGGAACGTGGTTTGGAGCAATGTATTTTTTTCACTTTCAGGGTATGGAAAGAGGAGAGAATGCATTGAGTGCAACCCTCCTGCTTCCAATTAAACTTCATTTTGATTATAGGGAAATCTCATGAAGTTAGGCTAGATAAAAGAAATCTTTACAGAAGCAAATCAAGAGGAGATTAATATGTTTACCATGCATAGTTCCATCTTGAGTCTAATATCACATATTTCACAGCTCTACAAGCATGAATGGATTCTCACCCTATATAATAGCATCATCCATTTGTTCCCTGATTCAGACCCACAGACCTCTGAATGTGCTTTGTCCACATTGTAAGGAACCTAAAGACATTAATTGCTCCATTAGTTCAGTAAAAATTTGAAGAAACTGTGGATTCCAATGGAGCTGCTGCAGGTTTCCATGATTAAAGATGGCAGGAGGCAGAAACCTTGCTACCAGGGTTTCATGGAGAAGACTTGTTCTGAAGTCAGCATGAATATTTCCCTGACTACAGCCAAGGTGCCACAGGAGGCTCATGGAATAAAAGCACACTGCAGAATTTGTCCCAGTAGGACAAATCCACACCACAGGAAGGACTGCTGTAAGGAAAATAAGGAGGATATCAGAAAAGGGCAAGAATGGCATATTTTGCAGAATTTCAAACCTTCAGTCACTCTGTAACTATTATCGTTTTTTTGGCTCATCATTTTAAATAATCAAAATGAACATTTAGTCTCATCTTTCAGAAACACCTACTGGCAGAAAGAATAATGTACATGTAAGTAAATAAGTAAATTGAAAGCAAAGGAGACCCTCCTAATTGTCAAGATAAATGTTGCTTGGCATCTTTCTCATCAAGTTTTCTCATCTAAAGTCAGTGTTCAAGCTTGCTCTGTGAAATACCCCATGCAGGCAACACTCTGGCTCTTAGAAGAAGTCCCAATTCCCACTGTTCCCAGTGAGAGCAAGAGTCCTCCATAAACTTCAAACCTTATGAAAAGTCACTCTTCAAATTACTTTCACTCAGAAGATCGAGTGATCTCAAGACTGGATTCCCCTTGCATTCAAATCTCTCAAAGTAGTGACAGATTTTCAAATGAGATTGCTTCCAAGTTTGGTATGTAAGTAAAATCTACACTGCTTTAAGAGCTCAGCCTCCCGCAGAGAATGCTGTGATTCTCATAACCAGATATTTGCAAAGACCCAGAACATACAGTGCCCTCAATGCTCAGGTTCTTACAGAGGTGTCTAAATAAGAGCTGAGCTCTTTTGAAAACATAGCCTGGATTTTATAAACCAAAGCTTTCACTGCACTTTAATATCCAAAATTTATTAAGACCTGTAAAACCTTTGTAAAATAGGGTCATATTTTTCTCTTCTAATTCTACATATAGATAAAATGAGATACAGAGAGGTGAAGCTGATGTGCTCAGGATCATAAAAGAACCATAAATTAATGCTGAATTTGGAAGGGAAAGGTCAGACATCACAACTCCCACTCCCTTCTTTAAACATGGGACCCCTAAAGTCCTTAAAGGATCCTTCAAAGTGATTAGAAATCTGATTTTATTCATTTTCCTCTCTGTGATTCATCTCACAGGCAGTGTGACCTAAGAGCTTCGTTCGGGTTTGGGAAGAGACAGAATGAAACATTTATTAATAAATAAAAAGAGTTTGGAATATTTAAGGGACCCAAAGTTTAAAGATGACAAAGATCTGAGGCTCTTTAATAAATATTAAATATACATTTTTTGCCCCCTTTTTTTTTTTTTTTTTTTTTTGCCAGATATGAGGGGTGCTGTAGAATTGCAGGGACGGTGCATTCTGAAGCCAGTAGACCTTTATCTTTGCTATAAGCTCTTCCTAATATGAAATACTTCCATTCCCTCCAGTTCATGCAAATGTTCGCTTATTCTGATTAGCGTGAAGAGCACCAAATGGCAATGGAAATCAAGGAACCTAATTATTTCCAGCAGTCACTTCAAAGATGCTCCACTGAAACGAAAGACATGTCTCTCACCTCTTGGGCCCTATTATGTTCTAAACTTTGCCTAGCCCCTCTGACATGCCACCTCTGCTTCAGACGGATTTGATGAATCATGAAAACAGCATCATTTACAGTTCAAGGTACCAAAGCAATTTTCCACTGGCACCTTTATGCCCTTGCTGCTACAACACTGAAGGGTATGAAAAAATTCCAGCGACTTTTCAGCAGTCAAGTGATTTCTGCAGAAAAAAATACCCGTAGCGAATATTCACTGAGACAAAACCTGTACGTGTCGACAATGGTGTGCATGTTGGTGCCCATGTATGCAGGCACGTTTCAGCACCCGTTTGCTGCAGCAAAGCAGAGGTGAGGGCTTTTCTATAACGAGGATGCACTCGAAGATTGGACGATGCAATATCAAATTGGATATTTTTGAAAAGCTGCTTCTCAGAAAGAGCAGTGCTGCGGTGGCACAGTTGCCCAGGGAGGTGGGGGGGTCACCATCCTTGAAGGTGTTCCAGAAGGGTGGAGATGTGGCACGGAGGGATGTGGTCAGTGGGCATGGTGGCATGGATTGTGATTGGACTCGGTGATCTTAGAGGTCTTTTCCAGCCTTAATGACTCTACGCTAAACACACCCTCCCCAGGCACCACTGGTTAAGGGAACCCGCCTGTCCTGGCCACACTGGTTCAATGGCAGTCTTCTAATCATGCTTTATTATAATTACCTCACTCAAAACCACAATCCCATCTCCTATATCAGTTTGTGCCACCTGTTTGCAGCCTGCAATACC
>PPHD01017127.1:3564-14195 GCA_002909625.1 Bambusicola thoracicus
TCTCTCTGTAGTTTTCTCTCCTTTTTTTCCTTTCAACTTACCAAAACTTCTTTTCCTTAATGTTACTTTCATAGAGACACTACTGCTTTAATACATTATTTTCATAGTGACTTTCATTGCTGCAATTAAGTGGCTAATTGAGCAGTTTGTAACGTGCATGCCTAATTGCTTCTGCAAGAGGTTAACTGTGAAAAGCTTAGAAAATTAACACACAAAATGTTGCCTAGGTTACCTTTTACTTAGTAAAGCCTCAGAGATTGTGTTTACTTTGCTGTTTATGGGCAATGAAACTCCTGAAGATATATTAATATGAAAATTCCTTCAGTACTGAATTTTAGGTATCAACTACAATGTAATACGCCATACTTCAATAGAACTTCCATGAAATAGAATAATAGAGAATCTGTTTGTATAATAGTAAAAGAATAGTAAAAGATAAATAATTGCAGTTACACTTGTTTTTTTCCTTCTGTCTGAAAATGCAAAACAGCAATTTGGTTTTTTTTGGACTGACTGTATTAAATGTCTGTAATAAAAATAGTATAATACTAATACTAGCCTCTGAGAATACCTCCAATGTTCTTTTCACAGAATAAATAGATGCTTAATCCCCCTTTGCTATTTCTAATAATATACAGCCTTTAGAACAGCTTTTATGCCAAAAAAAATTGCAGAGCGCTGGTCCATATGTAAGGGAATTTCCAGTTGTTCCTGGACTCTGCACTGTGTGAAATGGAAAGCAATATAGGAATATCCAACAGAAACCTAGAGAAAAAGTAAATTAACTTCCCAAGAGTTTTGTCAGAGTTGTCATTTGTTGTTCTTCTTTTCTTAGTAGGAGTATTTAATGTAATCATTTTATTGGTAATATGCGGATACAACAAAACTAGACAAGAAAGAAACAGTGGTGTAAATGTAGTAAGAAATGTACCATCTCTGGATGTGTTTAAAAACCATTTGGATGTGGTGCTCGGGGACATGATTTAGCATAGGGTTGTTAGATTTAGGGTAGTATGGTTAGGTTGTGGTTGGACTTGATGATCTTTAAGGTCTTTTCCAATAGAATCTTTTCCAATCTTTTTCCGTAGAACTGAACAGTTCTATGATGCTACAATTTTTAAAAGCATTTCTGGATGAGTAAATATTGATGACTTAAAAAGAGTTGTCATTATGTATGGGGAAATGCTGCAATTGGCACATCATTGCTTTCAGTCTGTAAATGTGTTTTCTGTGTACCTTCCTGCCTTCTTGTCACTACAGTGGTAAAAAAATAAGCTGTTTGTTAGTACGTTCTGTTGACTGGTAAAGCCTATACAGTACTGCTTTCATGAAGGAACATTCCTTGTGTTGACCTTTTTCTCCTCTATTTATACTATTCTCCTCTGATTCCTTACGATGTACCACTTCTATGATGTACCACTTTCGTATTTCTAAATCATACTCGCTTTCTATAGCCTGCTTGATTACAGGCTCTGTTTGCTTTTGGGTTAGTCGTGTTTTATATTGTTTCTTTCATACTGAAGAGAGACCCGTCTCGATGTTCATGACACGAGACAATACCCTCCATCTTTCTAAAGCTGAACAGTGAACCAATTAGGTGTCTGTATTATTTATGAAGGACAAGATTATATTGTACTGGTTTTGCATAATTACAGTGGTCCAAATGATCATGTTTGAAATATAAGCTTTCTTCTTTTCATTACTCATAAATGCTCAAATAAGCCTTCTATTTAGCAGTTATTAATACAGTATTTGAAGAAATTGACCTCTGTTAATTTTAATTCTTATGTGTGTGCTTTTTCCTCACAGGTTTTAACAATTCTGAACGAATGTGTGACAAAGAGTTCATAATACGCAGAGCAGCCACTAATCGTGTCCTGAATGTCTTACGTCACTGGGTCTCCAAGCACTCTCAGGTATTCTGGTGTTACACTTGTTCTTTCCATATGTAATGCATAAGTGGAAGAATGCTATCTGACCTCAGTCAACAAATGGACTTTATGTACTTTGATTCACTCTACAAAATATTGTGAGGCTGTTCAGTTAAGTTACTTTGATCGAATGTATTGAAATGCTTGTCCTTGCAAAAAGATATTTATATATTTGTTCTGAAGAATATTTGTAAAGAATCACCGGTCCTTTAGTTTGGTCACCCTACAGTCCAATTCTATGAATGTGATCACAAAATGGAGTAACGAGTAGAATTTCTTACATAGCAGTGCCTTTTAAGCTGCTAGGTAAGAAAAACATTGGAAGATTTTGGCATGCATCCAGAAGACTATCAGGAAAATCACTAAAAGAAACAATGGAGGGAAGAGTGGAAGCAGGGACAGACAAAAATTATGAAACAAGCAAGAGAGCAGTATGGAAACATATGAAACATCTGAAAGCCTTGGGCAGATGGTACACTGTGGCAGTTACTGACTGCTTTATCTCTCCCTGTTAATAGTCAAGAACACTTGATCAAAGCAGGGTTAATTGCACAGCTGACTGCAGCACTCTCCTGTGTCAAAAACTATTCCCTTTTTGTCCTTATAATGGATTTAGTTTTAATAAAGATCAGATTTGCCAGAGAACAAAGCCAGTAGGAAATGCCTAAGTGTGAAAACTGCTTGTGTTTGAAGAGTTGAATAGCCAAGAAGAGATTTTGGCATTGTACTGTACATGCTATGTCCGTGCTACAGTTATCAATAAGTGAGTGCTATGAGTCAACCCTCCATGCTAATTAAATGACAGAATCACCAGACTTTTGTCTACATTAAGTAAATTCTACTACTTGTTAAACTGATGTTTCAGTTTCAGGTCTGACCCTGATTGAATTGTTATGATTCCCTTGTATAAACACAAAGTAACTGTGAGCACTCTCTGTCACTGTGTCAATTTAACAAATATACTCTTTCTCTCCTGGAAATGAAGATGTTCTCTGTTCCCATATCAAAGGCAAAAATACAATATTGTCCTGATTATTTTTGCACCTACTTTTACAGAAGATTACACAATTATTGCTTTTTTAAAAACTATTTTGGGAATTAAGGTAATGGGCAGAAGTCCAAAACAATGAATTTTCAAGGAGGAAGCTGTTACTTGAGCTTCCTAATCATTACTGCCTTTTGTTTTTCGCTTGCAAGGGTGGCAAATTTTAATTCTCTCTCTCTCTTAACCCACTATTCCAGTATAGCAGATATTTTAAAATGCAAGGACTTTGACACAAAAAGTAATGAATGCTGCAGTAACAAAGCATGTAATCAGCTGTTTGTGTTGTTTACTTGAGAGATGAGGGACAAAGGAAGGACACAAGACCTAAGCAAAACAGAAATGACCGACTAGTTTCTGCCAAATAAAAAACCAAGATCAGGACTGCTTTAAGGAGGGCAAGTGAAGAATTACTGTCTGGCCAAACAGTATGAAATGTTGCCAGTGAAGATAGATAGTCCTTGGAGAGCTGTAGCTCAGAGCCTCATTTTACAATAAGAGCACAAACTGCAAACCAGAGAACCCTTAGCCACCAGTGTCTGCTGAAGAAATGCCTATTAGATTTCCAAAGTGACAAAACAGTGGAAGCACAAAAATTCGATGGGATCAACAGACATGCCAAAAACTTTATTACATTTTTGGGTATTTGCATCATTCACAGGCCATCAGCATACCTGGGACATCCTTCACCTTCATCCGCAGAAATGGGCACATTTTGTTCTCTTTAAAAAAAGATAGCAAGAGAAAAAAGTTGACAAAATAAGTTGGTATTTGCAAAGATAAGTGAGTCACTCAGTATGCTTTCCTGATAGCATTTTCTCTTCACTCGAATTTGAACTTGCTATGGCTGCAAACACTCCCAACACCAAATAGGGTTTCTGTCCTCTGTGGGGAGCCCTTCTCCTTGTGGTATGTGTAGATACTTGTCATCGTTGCTAGTCTGTGCTGCTGAAAAAGGTTATCTACTTTGCCAGACTTTTTCTGCTGAAATGCCATTTCCTCATTAGTGGATAAAAAGATGCAAAAGCATTAGATGGGTGAATTGTGGAGCATTGTTTAGCTCTCTAGAGTGCTGGATGCTACTGCACATGTGCTTAGTGTTGCCGCATATTACTATCTCTGCAGGATGTGAGTAACTCGGTGCTGGTGTTCTCTGATTCACCAATAATAGTAATTTCTTTACAAGTTATTTATTTGCTTGAATTATTGTACTGATTCATAGTGTTTCAGTGCCAAGGGTATACAAGGAGTTGCACAGTCACAAAACAGTATGTAGCCCTATGTTCAGAAATTTATACAACCATCTGTCATAAGTGTGCTTGCAAATTTTATCCGAGTTATTTATTCCCTACCCTCTATTCCTCCCTCTGGATCCCTTTGGCTCATTTCAGCGTTCTACTCTTCAGCATATAATAACACAGGTCAAGGTTAGTGCATGAACCAAGGGAGAGAGATACTGTCCAAACAAACATTTCAAAGCTTTGTATTTCCTCACTTTCCTCCATCCAGTTCTTGGCTAAGTCTTGAAGATGTTTCATCTGCTGGGCTATGGAATTAATTAGCTTTCTACAATATCTTTCAGTTGTGTCAAAACCACAGTTGGGGATGATTAGGTATTTTTTAAGCATGTGTTTTTAAAAACTTGTCTGATCATGGATGCTGTTTAATATGTAGACTTGTCTGTGTGCAGAAAACAAAATCATTAAAATTAACTTTTCAGCATATTCAGAGAGAATATGCTTTAATGAAGCAGTTTTGTTATCTTGAAATGATCATAAATAATGTTTAGAAAAAGGACTAATTATTTTTAAAAGTTGGGTCATTCACTGTAGGAGCCTCACTTAAATTCTGCGTAAATATATTGCGATGCCAGTTCTGCAGCCCTTTCAGAAGGGCAGAAGGAACTAATTAATGTCTCCAAGAGCTCCCAAGGCACAGACGAAAAATTGGAACAAACATACTCATGTAACGTGATATATACTTTTTGGTTTTACCACACTGAGCAAGTGGAATCAAGCCTGTATTGCTGATCTTTTCTTTTTCTTCTTCTTATTTTTTTTCGTGCATGAAGGACTTCCCAGTTGTTTGGTTTTTTTTAATTCATATTTTGTTCTTCTCATTTTCTTTAGCTCCTCTTTTTTCCATGCTCTTCTCTTCTTCATTCAAACACCGGTAGGCCAACAAAGCTTTCTTTTTCCCAAAATAACAGCTGAATGTTCATGTTTACATTTTGTTTTTAGAACGTAGTTGAGAGGAACAGCGTAGGATTCTCTGGTTGTAAACAATGAGAACACAAATGCTGAGGCAGACGGTTACTATGAAGACAAGAACTTTGATGAGAATGGAAAGGACTTATGAAGGCAAAACTCCTACTTAACTCCTGTCAGAGATGGAAAAATAGGAAGGGAAAATGAGGCAAAGAGGAGAAAGTTCATGCGTGATTTTCGTTTTCCTGGTGAGATCTTGCAGCCTCATCTTTGTTTAACAATACTTTCTTTTATCTTATAAACACTTTTATCTTATAAACACTTCAAGATACAGAATGAGTATTTTGTGCTTCTGTGGCAAGCAGATGGAAATGGAGTTCGTCCAAGGAGAAAAATTTTGCATCTGCTGCTGAGGAAAGAAAAGCTGGCTTTTCCAGACTTCCCAGTTTTGAATGACAGTTCAGTTCTTGTTCCTGCTGGCTTTTTTGAGAATCTCAGCTGGAATGAATTGGAAAGTCTTAATTCTGCCAGATGGTGTCAGTGAGATATGAAGTTACCACAGGATCTGGGGAGCAGACCAAAACTTGCATTTTGAGAGTATAGGTCATGTTTTTGGTACCTGAGTCCTGTCTTGCTCTAACTGTGAACTAGCCTTCTACAAATCATCCGCTTGCTTGTCTGATTAAGCCATGTTGGGTTTTCAAAAGAGGGTTTTTCATATATAGTTACTGATCTTGCCTGGGAAATATGAAGGAAGGCACCTGTAGAAAATTATCCACGAAAGTAGGTTATAGTTAGGCATCAGTAGTTCTAGTACATCTTGCACATGAATTGGTCAATCCCATTTTGTGCATTACAACAAAAGAAGACATGAAAAGTCATTCGTCTGAGCCCTACTTGGCTCTTGTTTTAAGGCATAAAGTAATGAATATTTTAGCTGACAAAGTTGTAGTGAGCTTATTGTAGAAATGTGAACAAATCACACTTATGCCACATTAACACTACAATAATCTGTATTTTTCTTACAGCAAGATAGTCTATATTCTGACTGCCTGTGAAGTAAACCCTTAAGACCTGTGGTCTCTGTCTTGGAACAACAAAGATGCATCTGGTGTTCTTTCTGAAGTAGACATGTAAAAGTACTACTTTTGGATTGAAAAAGAGGTTACCGCAAGGAGAGGCAAAGCAAAGGAGCTGTGAGTGTTCCAGCATACTGTTGGTCACTCAGTAAAGAAATCAAGTTTACATAAACATACTCCATGTGCAGAATACACACGCACATTCAGTAGTAGCGCACTTAACTGTTGATGTGCTTTGTACAAATACTGCAGAAGCGTAAGGGTTTGATATTCCATGACCCTTTAGGGAGCATGAGTCACCCTCAGAACAGTAGCCAAGCTTGCAATCAGTCAAACTAATTAGAGGTACACTACCCTCACTTCTGCTGGAGCATGACAGATCCACCCTCACTGAGGTCTCCCTGCAAAGCTCTTACTTGCACTAGGTCCCAGAATTTAGAGACAGAGATGTCACATTTCCTATCAGTCCTGATTACTTTAATCTGACAGTACCTAGTGGCTAGATTCTTCTTTCAAGGTTCCTTTATACTACTGGGTTTTACAGTTCTTGGATAATGAAAGGTTTGTGTTGTATGCAGTGAGAATTACTCAGTCATGCTATTAACGTAGCTTGTACTTTTATCCTAATTATATTCACCCTGGAGTGACAAACTAACGCTGATACTATAGAATCAGAGCTGGCACTTTTCCCCAAATGGCGATTGTTTCTTTGCACTTGAAACTAACTGGAAGACAAAGCTATTGTCCTTTGATTGCTTTCTGAAATAAACTAGAAGTTCATTGATGCAGTGGTGCATTTCTCTGATTGCCAGTTTTAGCATCTTATCTGTTTTTTTCCCGAATACATAAATGTTTTGTTGCAAGTATATTTATAAAAATTTCATGCAGCAGAATTATATATGATAGTTGTGCTTTTATGCAAAAAAAAAAAAAAAAAAAAAAAAAGGAAATTTTGTTGTAGAATTCTCCATCACTAGAGTAATTCCAGTTAGTTATGATAGAGTTTGATCTTCTGTGTAGTAAATTAGAAGTTACCCTGCTGATATCATTGCTATGGTTGTCTGTTTACTCTTTGGCATAAGAACAGATATATTAAAATTGTATGGAAAAAATCCATCTATTTAAAAATATACTGATTCCTTTGTGAGCAGTCTTTCAGTAGGTCTCTTTCTGCTCCTGGACATCTCCAGTGTTGGGCTCCCAGCAAGATTTTATCGTTATCCCGTCACTTTAAAGTAATCAGTTATAGCTAGCAGCAGTGCTAGTCTTTCTCAATGTCTGTGCCCGTCTGCTATTTTCAGTTTGCTGCTGGCAGTGCAGGCAAAGGACAGTGAGTCTGCACACAGTATCTCCACATCATGTGAATACTCATAGAGACATCCAAAACCTGACTCTAGATGTATATGTAGTTTTCCCTTCACATCTGATATTTTTAATCCTTCATTAAATTCTTATTGTCCTTTCACAATTAAACTCTTTTTTGCTCTCCATTATAGCAGTTTCACTTCAGATATCTCTAAAAATTTTCTCTTTTCCTAGCCATTATGTCATATTGCCAGCAATTTCTGTCTTCACTGACGTTTGTTCTTACGTGGTGCTTCTCCCTTAACCTTCCACTTCGGAAATGTGACCACTTGTTCTTCCTATATGTTTGTCTTTACCACTTCCCTATGTTTCCTTCAAACACATCTCTCTTCAGTTTCTCTTGTTTTTCATTTACAGACTGAAAGATCTCTACTGTGTAGTTATTCAAAAGGTGAAGAGAATTTGCTAGGAAAAGACTTCAGTGCATTGATTCTTCTTGCTTGTAGTGATAATATCAACTACATCTGGAAAACACCCTTGGTTATATATTCTGCTGCTGGGAATCTGGATTGGAAGGCAGCCAGCTTTCTTCCTTCCAGCTTCAGATTCATTCTTGGTCAGTGGATTACTTTGCTGTCCATTTGTAATGATGCAGAGCCATGCAGGCTTTGGGTTTGCTGCTCCCAGTCAGCCAAGTGTGCCTGTCACATCTTTTTGTGCAGTTTTCCTGTGTTTCCTCAGAGCAATAGAGAGAAACTAATAAAACTGGTCCAAATGTATTCGGCAAAGTCTGTCATAAGGGATTAGCATTACATTTATCATGGCAATTTATACTCCTCCTATTCCTCTTCACATGGCAATCAACTCTGAAGCCATTCTCCCAACAGTTGTTTTCTGCTAGTTTTTTTTTTTTCTTGCCTTCTAAGCAGACACCTGAAAATTTGAAAACTTGACTGTATTTTGAGAGCTGAACTTAGGTGAAATTATTTTCACAGGTAGCATGTATAGGTTTGTTGAAGTTGGAGATCTTCAAAGATCTCAGCAGGTTCTTCACAATTACTTGTTGTACAATTCCATTGCCTAACCAATTGAGTGGCATTCTGCTGTGGACAAAGAAGAGGTAATTGATGGACCTGCCAGGCCATTGACATGGTCCCACAACACATCCATTGCTGAACCTCACTGGCACATCTAGTTGTTTTTCTTGCTTTCTGCTGCTACTGTCACAGTCTCTTGCTTTCTGGGCAGTGGTTCTAAATCCAACATCCCTTCTTTTTTTGATTTTTCACTCAAGTGGATAGGTTACTTCTGAAGCACTTTCATACACTGCTTTTCTAAGCTCCTCCTGGCAAGGCAACGTGTATGCGCTTTTAGAAGAAAATGGTACCATCTAGTCTTGTAGGTGGTACTGATCAACAGCAAATTTACTTAAAATGTAATCATGCTGAACTTGGTGCTCTTCAGCTATAAATGAGATGATGTTGTTTAACCCTGACAAGCAGGTAGGCACCACAGTTGCTCGCTTAATCCACCCAGTTCTCTTTCAGTCCATAAATGACGAACTTATGAGCCAAGATAAATAGAGTCGCTCAGCACCTGCTGACTGATGCCTAACCAGTCCCCAAGAAATGACAGCATGCTGGCCAGCTCCCCCAGAACTATAGTTCTATATGACACCACATGGTATGTGACATCCCCTTGGCCAGTTGGGTCAGCTGTGCTGGTTCTGTTCCCTCCCAGCTCATTGTTAACCCCCAGCTCCTCACTGGCAGAGCAGTGAGGAAACTGAAAAGTCCTTGGCTCTGTGCAGCACTTCTCAGCAGTAAACAGAACATCAGTGTGTTACCTCTGCTACTGCACTGCTTTACTGCTGCAAACTTAAATAAGTGATGGTGACCATTGTGCTTTTGAACAGCTGAGAACTTCATACATCCTATTCTTATCCTGTGTGACTCCACAGGAACCCTCCTACGTAACTCATCAGCTGTCATTTGCACATCTCATAAGTGATTTTATACTGTAAATATTAAATAAAGTAGCAGCGTCTTTTCCCCCCAGTGACAATAATGGACTTACAAATGAAAAATGAATTTCTTCCAGGAAATCTTAGTTAATTTCTCTGCTTGAGCCAACTGCAAATCTGAATAAAACCAACAAATCTTGAGGCTAATGTGGACTCTAAAATATATTAGAGTTATGTACCATTTCATAAAGAATTCAGTCACTATCAAACTGAAATCTGCCTTATTGGAAAACTCAAAACTTGAGCAGTTCTTGTCAGACTGACTGCATTCCTTCTGAAATATATTAATTCCAGTTGGAAGTGTCTTTGAATACTGGTATGCTGCAAATTCTGAGCAGCTGTTTAAATATAAGCCAGTATAGCAACTTTACTTCTGCTTGCCAGTCTGTACTTCTACTCAGCAGAAATTAGGGAGCCTGTTTGCTTCTGCCAGGCCTGGTGGGTGCTACAGTTTGCCTTGTGCTGAGTTTGGTGGCATTCTTTTTGCTACTCTTCCTAGTTCTGGCATGGTGGGATACTGTCAGGTTAGAAGTGCTGAAGAGTTACAGAAATATATAAACAGGAGATAACAACAGATAAAAAATGTCACAAGATTAATGTAAAACTATATAGAGAGAAATGACATACAAATATCCAGACCTATCTGTATTTGCATTTTGATCTGTACATACCAGTAGTATAGGTGTAATATATAAGTATATATTTTTGTATAATGTTCATAATAGAGGTAGATCCAATTACTTATCTACAAATGTTTCTTGGAATTGATAGTTTTTTTGGTGTATTTCTATAATTCTGATAAACTTTCTACAAGAAATTAAGTACATTAAATACATAGTTGATTTCCTTAGATTCTTTAGACTTTCTTTACAGCTATAACATCGTAGGATTCCATAGATCCCTGACATTAGCTAGAAAATAGATTATCATCTCTACAATTTTCTTTTGAATTCCACATTTCTTCAGTAGTCTTTTCTCCTCACAATATGAGAAACGGATCACACGTAATAAAAAAAACCGTCCAAGCACAAAAAAAAAAAAAAA
>PPHD01017129.1:3379-15209 GCA_002909625.1 Bambusicola thoracicus
CACAGCGTGTGAAGAACCAGTGTTTTTCCTTGGAAAAAACATCCCTCAGAAACTTAACTCATCAGAGCAGTGGCCTTTAATGCTCCCCTTTGGAAACTTAGCTCATTGCAAAGAACTTGTGTTTTGCAGTTTGCTTTGGAAAAACACAGATCCTTCTATAAAGATGAATTCAGAGTCTGTAAGAAATGCCATACTTCATTATTTGTGACAATGTCACCATGTCACAATGTGACAGTGTCACCATTAAGGTATTTCAGGTAATTAGAAGTGGTTGTCCTCCCTCCTTGCTTCCTGGTGTCCTCGAGTCAAACATTCTATTTTTAATGACCTGAAATGAGCTGGCACTTGGAAAAAGGGCCTAGGCATGGGGACAAATTACCCCAAGTGTGTTCTGGCATGCATACCAACGATTTTAATTTGAGATTTTGTGCATCATGACTAAGTCCTGGGGTGGGGTGTTGTTTTTTTTTTTTTTTTAGAAGTAGACCGAACAATGGGTCAGAGAAACATGAAAACAGGAACATAACATCTTACCGAAATAACATACAAAGATAATTTACATTTTAATCCCTTAATAGGGGGAGAATATAGGACTCTACGTAGCATTCCTCATTTCAAACACAGACATCTTAAACTCCGTTTTATTTGTGAGCTTAGTAACTGTTTATCGTTTTAATTGGACACCCTAGTGTGTAATTATGAGTAAGACAGGAAGTAATGCAAGCAGCAGTGAAGTTGTGTCAGTCTTTTTTTAACCTTTAAGATTTTGTAAAGAAGAGAACAGTATGTATGTGCTTTACTGAATGAACCTCCAACAGTTCTGACATATGCTACACCGTACATTATATTTTCTTTAAAATAACATAATCTGCAGCCTGCCAAAACTTAGAATCCAAGCCCAAAACTTACCTTTTTTTTTCAATTATGTGTGTATCTGTTCTTCTAGCAGCAGGTAATTACCTCTTCCTGTAGATTTTACCTATCCACAGGCTAAATGAAAATAGTACACGTATGTCACGTAATTTTTGCCTTTTCTTCCAGCCACACTGAATTCTGAGAAAATTATCAGTTCTAAGGTGCAGTGGAATGCCAAGGTTAACAGCAGCTTTTCAAATCTGAAGCACCACCCAGTGCCATTAGAAATTATTTCTGAAATAATAAAAGAAAAAGATTGAATGAAAAGAAATTAAATATTTTATAGTATGTTGTCAGTGGCATTTAGGGTTTTTTTTTTCATTTGGTGAATAAAAAGTGCTGTGCAGTATGTTCAGCACGCAGTGTACTTGGAAGGCAAAGATCATTCAGAAAAAGGTTTGGTGTATGTTCCACGGAAAACCTGCTAAAGCCAAAAGTTGCCCCCACTATTTTATACATTTTGCTTGACAACAGGCTCTTTGTCACACTCACTAAATCCTTTTGAAAAACATCTTTGTTTCCCATGTGTAAACAGCTTTAAATAAACAAATGTAATGGTCAGACCCTAAATGTAGTTGCATTAAAATGAAACAAGTAGAGGAATGGCACTACATATATGGTGGACGATATTAAAAACAGCTATAGAGTACAAATGAGACAAATGAGTACCTGTTCTGATACATGCATGAGCACAGACAGTGTCTTTTGGATCAGATTTGCTAGAATAAGATTCAGTAGTCATTGAATAAGAAAAGCAGAATTTAATATTTTAATTGTGAGTATTGTAGCAATGTATTTTAAATTGTTATTTGCTATGACCTAAGCTGGCAGCTTTGTGTTTCCTGCTGAAACGCATTCTCATCAACACTTCTTAGGAATATGTGGTAATCTTAGGATCAAATTATCCCTAGAAGATTCTTTCAGAAGCTGAGCTCAAATCAGATGAGTTTGTCACGAGACAACATCAAATTAAGTGAAAAGACTTTCTGAGACAAATTTGAGTACTACTGGCAGCTCTGGAGGTGAAGAAATAATTAAATTGTCCGCTGAGATACACAACGTAATTATCGTGCTGTAGTACAGGAAGGTGCAAAGATAAAGACCGGAAGACTAGAAATGACTTACAGACTTCCCTTTAAAACGTTTGAGTCTGTTTTTGTGATGTGCTAGGAGAGATTTACAGAATAACCAGTTCCTTACCTCTCGCCCAGCAGAGAAGTAGCAGTTAAATCGTACAATCAGGGAGTTGGAGGTACAAAACCTTCTATGTGATCAGAGAATTTTTACAGTGTTGCAAGACTTTCCCCTTTTCTTGAGGCAACAAATACTAATTGTTTGTTAATTGTGAGTGGTTTTTTTTAGTACTTGGTTCAGTCATTTCAGTTTACCTCGGAACAAATTTTCATCAGTCCCAGGAATCAGATGTCTGGAAAAAATTAATGTTTGTCTGAAATCTGTGCATCATCCAAATCAGTAAATACTGGCGCATTCACACAAATAATGAATTTACTTTTCCAGAAAGCTTTCAAAAATCATTACTTATTGGGTTGTTGGTTTTTTTTTTTTTTTTTTTTTTTTTTTTTTTTTTTTTTAACAAGTGATGGGGAACTCTCACAAACTGTTAATTTTTAATTATTTGACTATTCTCAATTGAAGTCATTTACTTTACTGTCGCAATTAGTAATAAAAAGTACTGAAAGAATTAAAAGGCTAATCCATATGCTTGTTCACATTGAAAATAGATTTTACAGAATTTATCTTTTGAATCCCATAATTGTCAGATTAGCTTATTATGCAGTTTCTGAGTTTAAGATCACTATCAGCACTCACAATCAAAAAACATTTTCACCTGCTTATTAGCATGTTTGTTGTTGAGTAAGACTTAATTTTTCTAGGGGAAAAAGCCAGACACATCAGCCTATCTTTATATATATGCTGAGGCATATTTTCATTTCTCTGAGAGATCCAAAATACTAACGTGTTGGATGCATCAAGCCAACATCACAGTTTCTGACAGACTCTTCATCGGTGACCTGGAAGTGCTAGGGTTGTACACACAGAAAATAAGGTAAATTTCTCCAGTATGCCATACATACTGGCACTTATGCCTAAGTTTCTCTGTTCAGTTCAGAGCCCCCCCAGTGAAATAGCCATCCTTTTATTTTTTTTTTTATCATGCTGGCATCTTTAAAATAGTTCAACAAACCTCTAGGTATTTGGGCTCATAACCCCACATCCCATCTGTTCTGCACTGGAGTGGTTATGGGGTGAGCAAGCCAGTGCAGGATCTTCTTGGCTCTCAGTAAGAAAGTCCCAATGGCTTACTGAAGCAACTGCTTTTAGAAGACAGAATAACAAGACAAATTTGGTCAGTGACTAAATCCTTTGTCCTTTCAGATGCTCAGCAGCCCACCTGCCTGCAGCACTGGATAGAACCTTGATGGATTTTCCCACAACATCTTTTGCAGGGTAGGTTCTGTCCACGGAGAGGTAGCATTTAATTCCTTACAAGAACACAATTCTGTTCCCAAGGAAGGTTCATGAGAACCCGTTCATGCCTCCTTGCCAAGTAAAGGTCGGGCCATGCAGGTGAGGCCATTGCTGGTGCCAAGTGAGAGCAGGATGCAAGGCTGCTCCAGTACCGTGAGAGGTAGGGTTTGTCCTGCAGCCTGGGATGTGGACAGCATGGCACAGTGCAGCCCAAAGGCAGTCAGCACATGCAGCACAGCACAGCTGGTTCTGCATAGCCCCAGGTAAACTGCAGTGTGGGGCATGGACACCAACAACATGGCCAGGACTGATATATTCACCCCCTGCTCACTATTACCTTCCCCAGAGATGTAAGTTACAGAGTGTATTAATAACATACAGGCTTCTCAAGCCCTAAGCACAAGTCCCAGTATAAAAGACATGGACTGTTCAAGATCACCAGCTTCTGAATGCAATGTCTTCTGCAGGGTTCCCAACACATGATCTTCCAGTACTCCTCCCAAGATGATGATGTCGGAGGTTCTGTCCATTGTGCTGCTAACTGACAAAACAGACCTGCTGAAAAAGGCTGTGTTTTGCTACCATTTTGTGGCTTCATTAGATACTGCTCCAAAATCCACAAAGGATTTGCTTCTAACCTCATTCACATAATTTCTGCCTCTGTATCATGTAAAGTAAAATTTTATTGAAGTTTTAATTCCATTTTCCTGCTACAGAGATAATGTCTTAATTTCAGCTGGTATGAAGCTATGTTTTTGGTTCTAAGAGAAGAACAATGTAGATAACACACTGAAGTTTGTAGCTGCTGCTAAGCAGTGTTGTACAGAGCCAGGGACATTAGCAGCAAAGGGCCCAAGGATCTGGGAGGGAACAGGATTAGGACAGCTGACTTAAACTGACCAAAGGGATATTCCATACCGAGCAGAAGGAAGTTCGAAGGGGATAGGAGTGCACCTGGCTCTCTTCCACTGCTCAAGAGCACTGTTGGGCATCAGCTGGGGGGTGGTGAGCTATTGCTTCTGCATCACTTGTTAGTCATAACTATTATCCTTTTCCTTTTCTTTGTCTTAGTAAATAGTTCAATCTCAATCCACAAGTTCTACTTTTTTTCTGATTCTCTCCCTCATCCCACTCGGAAAGGAAGAGTGAGTGAATTACTGTGTGGGTTAAACCACAACTTTAGCACCTGATGTGGGGCTCGAAGACTTGAGATAACGGCAGATTTGACTAGAGCACGTTAACACAGGGTGCTGTGGTAGTTTGATATTTTCTGGTCGCGGTGTTGATATTTTCCCTATGTATGGAGCTCTTGGAGAGTCTTCTCATGGAACTATACTGTGTAGCATCTTACTTGCTGCTTATTTTCCTTGTTGCATTTTTTATTATCTCTGGGGGTTGGATTAAGGTTCTTGTTTTGCTACACTGTGTAACCTTGACTTATATCATAAAAAAAATTGGCTGCCTAGAAACTAATGCTTTGTGCATATTAGTCATTGCAGTCATCTTTAGGTTTTGGAAGCCATATTGTTGATACTATTAGTAATTAACTCTTTCACTTGTCTCCTCGGGGAGCCTGGCTATGGATGAGATAGGGGAGGACACTTTCCAGCAGTTCCTCAACTTCCCTTTTAACTTTCCTTCTTTCCCTAGAGCTCTAGAACTGGTTACAACACCTCTTGAGAATTTTGAGTATCCATGGAATGTTCAAACCAGTGTGCTGCTATTACTGGGTCATGAATGTGTTTCTGGTTATGTTTTAGGTTAAATAATTATTTAAGGAAATCACCCAGAGACCTGCAGAGATCTGTCCTGAGGTGGGATAGTTCTGAGTGGCAGGGAGTGTGGGATGGTATGGGCAGGTATGTAGAGCAGTGGGCTGAAGTTCCAGACAGCTGGGAGCGATAAAGAACTTCACCTCTTCAATACTGCAGAATGATGAAAAACTGGGAGAATATTTGGAAAAGGTCTCCTGTTGCCCTAGCAACAGAAGCACAAATCATGGCAGCATGCTGGGGCCTGGCCCATGCCTGCCAAGCTATGTCCAACACTATTCAGCATCCCCAAGGGGAAGAGAATACCTATAGGTCTGATAATAAAGCAAAAGACTCACCACCCTTCATGACGAGCCCTGCAGTCACTCCTGCTACAGGTCCTGTGGCTGTTCCAAGTATTGCAATGAGAAACAAAATCCTCCCAAAGGAGGTACACCGTGCTTAGATCAACCTGTGGTTGATCCAAACCCTGCAACGGGTCCTGCAACTGCTCTGATCTTCTTGACAGACCCCGCAGTTACTCTAAACCTTCTGATGGGCACTGCAGGTGCCACAATCCTCATGACCAGCCCTGTGGTGCTGTGCCACCTGCTGGATTAAACCACATGTCCCCAGTTAATACTTTTCTTTATATGTCATTACCATTTCAGTCTCCCTCTCTTTTCCTCTTATGAATGGAAAAAAATCCAGCTCTGCAGCCCCTACCAGGCTTTATCAAGTCCTTGTATGAGGATTACATCTTATATTGTTCTTACACAGCTGGCCATGCTGGGAACAGCCTGTTCTAGCTGTGAGCTGAGAGTACTACTTGTCATTTAAGTTCTTGTTGTAAATTGTAGGTACTACTTATTGCCATTCACTTAATCTCTTACACTCTGTTTTTGCTTTCAGTGCCCCATTTGGATGTTTTGTTCATCTCTTGCATCTTTACGTAAGTTATTCCAGACCTGATTTGTAATGCATACGGGCAGATAGCAAACAACAGTTGAGCAGCGGCTTTCCTTTTTTCTGTAATTCTGTAATTCAGTGTTTGGAGACCATTAGAGCTGCAGTCCTAATTGGAATCAGCTGTAATACAAATACATAGGAGAAGCTCTGTATGATAACATAGATATTTCAGAGTAATTAGTTATCTCAGTGGATACATTTCCTTCTTTCCACAGTGGCAAAGCCCATGCTGCAGGTATATCACTGTATATCACCCAGTGTGAGCACAAACTGAATTCAGAGTAATCTTCAGCCCTTCTGCAAAGATGCCGAGTAGGACATTTAGCAGTTATAAATGTATCACTGTTAGTAACATTACATCATCAGTTATCAACTCCTGTATTACTAAACCAATACGACTTGTTTGGTGGTCTGATTTAAGACGTTGTGCCCTTGATCTGCGTTTAGGATCTGTTTTCCTCCCGTCTGTCCAATTTTGGATTTCTTTTTAGCAACTACCACCCTCACAACTTCCAAAAAGCTCTCTCCTTAGAAGGAACTTATTTGCCAGATGCAGTCTGTCTCATATTCTCTGCAGTCATGAGTTTTTAAGAACAAGTCTAGATGCTTAACTTGAATTTATTATTCAAGAATTACAGTAAAGATCAGATAGACGGGTTCATGTCACGCACAGATTTTTGTGTGCTTGCCACAAAGGGAATTTTTAACTTTGACACATCATTGTGGTACTCAGATGTAAAATTCAGCAGTTACCGGGAGCATTCACGTGTGCTCAAGTACCTGCAGGCTGCAGCCTCACAGAGACTCGTGTGCATTACATTTCATGAGACAACATTTGAAATCAAGGGTTACATTTGCAATGACAACATTATTTTGAAGACCGGGAAAACAGCCAATGGTGAGCACGAACAGTTTAATATTTCAGAGTTTCAGAAATGCTCAAAACAGGTTCTACTTAAAAAAGAAAAAAGCCAAACATTGAAGTAAAAGGGCTTGTCCCATCTTCTTAATACTGTTCATTTTATGTCAGGATTTTGGAAGATTCAGACATCTGATGTGGGCACTTAAGGATAACTCAAAGATAGCCATTATGTGAAAACACAAGTCTCCATATAGAAAATGTCAGCTGGATACCTTAAAGAGCAGACAGACAAGAATCATCTGAAAATACCTTCCTTTCCTTGGGATAACTTCCAGTACAAAGAAGCAGAAACAAGCTGTTGATTTTCCACAGAATTAATTGTTAGTCTCTTAATTAACTTGATTAGTGAAATGTAAGGTGAGAAAGAAAGTTAATGGTAAAGAAATACAGAAGTACGAACCAAGACTATTACTGGATTGCACAAACATGGCTTCACATAGGTTTGCCTGCTCATGGGTTTCCTCAGCAGTTTTGGAAACATCCGGACTGAGCACTTCATCTTATGATGTCAGCAAATATCACAAGTAGTCTTAATGAGGAATTCTTGCTGTGTCAGTGGACGAGGCCCGGTTTCTCTTTGCAATTGGGCTACATGTCAGGGTCAGAGCTATTTTGCTGGAACTGCTTTGGGAGCTTTGATTCATTTCTTCATTACTTCTCTTTTCCACTCAGGACAGCATGCTGTCTCTACATGTGGTTTCACAGCTCAGCTTTTTTTTAATGAAATCACGGCTTGAAAAACTTTGAGCTTCTATTTAATAGTTGGTCATCTTGTCCTCTTCTGAGTACAGTACTCGCTGAGTCACTAGCAGTGCAATCTCTTGCAACTACCTGTGGTGCCAGCTGTATCTACCTTTATACATAAAATCAGACTGTTACTTCTACTTACTTTAAATCTCTCTCATTGATTGTATTTCCAGGTTCGCTTTGCTATTCTTCTTTTGAGAGAAAATTACACTATCACTACCAGTTATTGTATATAACCTTTGGGAACACTGTCCCTGCAAGTATCCACTTGCCTACTGTTATTCAGACAATAACAATTATCTTGAAGAGTTTGTGACTAGTAAAAAAAATTACTTACATTCTTGAATTTTTACTTAATTCATTTTCAGAAATGCTAATAGCCTTTCAGGTCTTAGAAGGATGCCTGCCTCCCATTACCCGGAAAACTGTGAGTAGAAATTCTACATGCTGTTTGCCACTTAATTTCTTGATGCAGGAAATACATTCTGGTGTACCAGGAGTCCATATCGAAGTTTTGTCAGAAAAGGGTGGCCAAACAGGTGGCTTCTGTGAGACAAGATGTGGAACTGCCCTGTGTTGGCCACAGTGACTGCACAACAGACTCACCACAGGACACAGGTAGGTCTGTCAGCAGCACTGGTAGTGCCACTATGAAAGATATTTATTAAGGGTAAAAAAAGCTATAAAATAGTTGGGAGATAGGAGAGAGAACACATGAGAGAAATGGCCCAGCAGCCCCCGAGGTCAGTGCAGCAGGAAGGCAGGAGGTGCTCCAGGCACTGAGCAGCAGTTTGGCTGCACCCTGTGGATAGGACAGTGATGAACCATGGTGTTGGTCCACACAGGACCGTGCCACGGTAGAGGTCCACGCTGCAGCCATTGAAGGACACTGCACTGTGGCAGGCATGTCCTGAAAGAAGCTGCAGCCTGTGGAGAGACCATACAGCAGAAGGAGCTGCAGCCTGAGGAGAATCCACACTAGAGTAGTTAGTTCCTGATAGACAAACCTCCGGAGAGGACTAAAGCTGTTCTTGAAAAGCTGCATCTGGTGCAAAGGACTGTATCCTATGAAGACACCATCGAGAGACCTCTCACACCGGTAAGAAGAAGGAGGGGCTGGGACAGAGTGCTGTGGACTAACTCCTACCATAGAGATGTAAGAGGTAGAAAAGTTGAGAATGAGGGACTGAAGTTGACCCTGAGAAGAAAGAAGGGTGGAGGGGAAAGTGCTTGTCATTTTTTTTCTTAGTTTCTTACCATCCTACTCTGTCATTAATTGGCAGTAAATTAGTCATTCCTAGGTTGAATCTGTTGCCTTTGGTGGTAATTGGTAATTATTTCTCTACCCTTACCTCAACCCTTACACTTTTCCATCTTACTTTTTCTCCCCCTGTCCTGTTGAGGAGGGGGGAATGAGAGACTGGTTGGACAGGCATTGCTCAGCCATCTGATGTCAACTCACCACATATAGCACAGTGCATTAGGCCTCCTGCTTTAGTAAAACTAATATCCCTGTTTGACTTCTTAGGTGATAATATAAAATGAGCACACGCTATTTTTAATTAAATAATTAAAATAAAGGCTAAAATTTCCTGCATCACTACATCTACACATTTTTCAAACTGCATAACAAACGGTGCAAGCACAGTGTTCCTTGTGGACAGGGATCTGCAGACTACCTAGCTGGTGTTCAATAGTGTAAGCATTCTGATCTGTTAATAAAGAAACGTAAAATACATTAAAGTGTACATTTATAGTCATATGCTAAATTTAATTTCAGCAGTTAATGTGTTTTGGACAATACACAGAAGTACCTTCTTAATAGGTTCTCTTCTCTGTCAGCCCAGTGATTTATTTTATGACTTCTAAAGAGAAAATTCAAACATGGCATTGATGCCATGCTGCAAATAGGGGAAAATAACATGAAACGATGCTCAGGAACAGAGTGGAAAAATATACGAGAAATGAACAATCTACTTTCAGACTGAGATGTTATTGGCAGTGAAATTCAGGTAAAAAATATTTACATGTTGATCAACAATATTTATACACCGAATTCTTAAGTATCATCAAACAAATATGTCAGAATTAGGACAGCATATTCTATGCTCATATTTACACGCTTATATGCTCTACACTCTATACTCCTCCTGTACTCACATTTCTGTACTCCCACTTCTTCATTCCACTCCTACTTCTACATGCACTGACTGTGATGCTGGATTTTGTCCTTTAGCATTTTGCTAATAATAAGCCTAAGACTGGATGGCTGCCAAACTGAGCCAGGCAAATGCTACCCTGTCTTTATACATCACTGTTGTGAAAATATGTTTGTCCTTGACTACAAGTCCAAAAAAATACTTTTTTGAGCAAACACAATGTTTCCCTTAGTATTTCTAAATGCCATCAACCATGTATACGCTGCAGTTAATCGCTGAAGTCCCAATTTCCCAACTTTCAAGAACAAGTTCAAGAACTACTGCAGAATCTTGAGTGAGTCATTGGGTTTTATCAGGGTAAGAGAAGAAGCCTCCCTGTCACTTTTTTTGTTTGTTTGTTTGTGCATGTTTTGACTTTGGATTGCATTGAATGCATATGCAGTACTTGTTACACCAGCATTTGTTTCTGAAGAACTTAATACTTCCGAGGTTCTTATACAATAATAATAATAATATTAAAAATGCTACTTTTTTTTTCCCCATTCCTACTGCTTCATCTACACAGGTGTGTCCAAAACTGATTTGTTTCAGGCCTTTCTAAGTAGATTTACATCTGCCAGACAGATACTTTGAGTAGGGCTGTGTGATCTTCGAAGCAGTATCCAGCATAAAGTCAAAAAGTCATTGAATGTTAAGGGAAGGTAAATCTCCCCTGGACAAGAAGTAATAACAGGAATACAAATTTTTATATGACCAAATCTGATTCTTTATTTCATTAAAAAATCTTTCTGCTGTTAATTTTTTCTTTTGTTCTTCTGCTGGACTCATGTAAACAGCTTTCCAGAAAGTGTAGGCCAAGGATGAAGATACCACAGAAGAAATATTTCCTACTCAATGCTCTGCTTTAAAATTAGTATCTATAGGTTTTTAGTCTTCTCGATTGAGGAAGCGTAGGAAAAATTAAGCACTGAAAATATGATTTTTAGGAGAAAGAGCTAATGCTTAACTCTGAATATATAGCTCAAGAGGGAATTGTGAAAATCAGCAACAGCAAGTGGAGGTCAAAGGAAAACACTGGACTGATAGTTGCTGCAGGTGGTCACTCAGCAAGCATGTAAGAATGTAATGTAAGAAGAAAAGGCAGAGGCATTAATGTTTTTTTTTTTTCTTTTTCTTTTTTTTTAATCTCTGTATTTAATAGTAATGACAGATATCAGGCTGCCAAATCTTCAGCTTTGGCAGCAGTGACTTTCCGTCTGTGGTTACCAAAATTGTGAGGGAGCAGCTGTATCAGTTCAACATTTCTAAGTCCATGTAGCCCAGTGGGATTCACCCCAGAATGCTGAAGGAATTGACAAACATGACGGCTGGAGCTCTCTCAACAAATTACCAAAGGTCGTAGGAGCCTGGGAGGTCCCTGCAGATTGGAAGATGGTCAAGTACATACCCACTAACAGGAAGGTCATAAGGACACCAATAAAGCTACACACCTGTTAGTCCAAACTCTATGACTGGAAAAGTTATACAGGTTGTCCTGGAGGATACTAAAAGACTAGATTTAGACAAGAAAGACATGCTCTTTTCCTTTCACTGAAATTTGACTGATCAAGAATATAAGTTTTCATAAAATGGTCTCCGATTCAGCAGAAAAACAAAACAAACAAACAAAAACAACAACAACAAACTACCCGTAAAGGAGAAGTTAAAAACAAAACATAAAGAGGTCTTTAAATAATGTAACCGTTAGCAATGGGAGTATGTGATGAAATACTGTGGGTTGTCTCCACAAAAGATACTGATCTAAAGCTCTAGGTACACCTCTGAACTTGAAAATTTACAAGCAAATTTCACAGAATCACAGAATTATCAAGGTTGGA
>PPHD01017130.1:0-15209 GCA_002909625.1 Bambusicola thoracicus
TTGATTTGTTTTACCTGCCTCGTTTTACCTATCCCTGTCTCTGTGCTCACTGCAGCATGCAAACTGTTTCAAAACAAGAAGCAGAAACCAAGAATTTATGTTTAAAGGTTTTATTCCTAGGCTTACTGAAAAGAAATGAAGGTTGTTTTTCTGTTGGTTTGGGGTTGGTTTTTTTTTTGTTTTTTTTGTTAGTTTGTTTTTAAGGAGATTGAGCACAAAGTCACTGGGGAGTGCCCATGCATAGGGTGCCATAGAAGACAGAGATGGCTGTACACATCCTCTTAAATAAGTATGAGCTGTGCTATTGGATTAATTCTGTTTAATTCTGTATCAAGCTAAGAATATGCATAGCTACATCTGCATCTTAATATTTTGAGCCCTTATCTCTGAGCTAGTTACTATGTACTTTATTTAAACAAGCCTGGGGACCTGATGCACAAGTTAATCAGCTGTTGCTGAGTGTAAGAACAGATTAGATTGCAATGACCTCCTTGGCTAAAGAAAAGCATACTTTCCTCTTGCTCCAGCCATGATAGGGAGCTAAACGATTGTTTTCTATGGAGCAGTGAGAAAATGGTTCTCTCCCCTTGGACTGTAAAGGAATCATTTGAAAAAAATAAGGTGTAGTTTGGTGAAAACTTTTGAACTGTTCTTGCACAAAAAGTTTTGAGATGCAAAGCCCAGTGACTTGCCAGACTTATGATCTCTCTATAAAAGAAAGCAGCAGTAAAGCCACTGATGGGAACCATTGGTGTTATGATAGTGTGAATGGTACAGGGATGTTTCAGGGGCTCCCTTTCTTGCAGCCTCAGCTATCTGCCATGTCAAGTGCCTTGCCGTTTGCTTCTGTGCACCAGCAGGTGCCTATGGCCAAAAGACTGGTGAAACTTCCTGGGACCAAATCATGGTCCGGGGAAAAACTCATTTGAAAACCCAGGCTTTTTGGCTTTCTTATCAGCTGTTTAATAAAAGAAATAAAATAATAAAAATGATTGCAACTTGTTAGCTCTTGTTGGAGCATGTGGTTGGACTCATAGTTTCACCAGCTTCCCTCTCCAGGCCAGTACAAGGTGTAATTGCTCTTTCTTTTGCTTTGTGATGGACCTGAATTCAACCTTGTCAGTGTCAGGAGGGTCACTGTCCCCCCCAGGTTGGTAACTACTACTTAGCACTTTTTCTGTACGAGGCTTTGTATCCCAGGTTGGTTTTAGCATTCAGACGTGGCTTTAAAGCCATGGAAAGCCATTAAGCTTTGCAGCAAATGTGTACGATTCCTAAAAAAAAAGTTTGATTCCTGATTTAGGCTTTTGCAGTCAAATTAGGAAATGAGAATTCATTAAGCCAGTGGCTTGCTGTGTTTCAGGAAGCAATTACAAAAACTGTTAAATTGTGGAGGTGCCTCACATGTGGGAAGGAAGTGAGGAAGAGGGAATCTCTAAGAGCTGACTACAGCATCCTGGAGATGCTGTGTAGCACCAGTGACATTGACAAGAAATGACTGTGTTGTACTTTGACTGCCAAATGTCAACAAAACTCATGCAGTGCCTCCTCTTTACCTCAGTAGTCTTTACAATAAATTCTGATGATGATTTCTATTTATAGGCAGATGGTGTAAGGAGGCATTCGGTGCTGGAGAAAACATGCATTGCTCTGAGCTTCTTGCTGTTGTAGACAGGCTCGGGGACATCTCATTTAAAACAAGCCTTGCCTGTTGGTACAATCAATCTCATCTCTTCTTAGCAGGCAAGAGGGCTCCTACAAATGACCTTATAGATTAGGTGCTTTCTGTTTACATTCGATTTCCCACAGCCTGCTATTTGTAGTGAATGATTATCAGGGCATTAAATTTAAAGTTTTGCCCGATGGGAAACTATTGGACATTTTGTCATTTCCTTGTGGCTTCTCCTACCCTGGTGGAGAGGCAGAGAGGCAGGGGAAGCAATCACCAGAAAGGTCAGGAATATTTACTTACCTATATTGAAACGCTGCTGAGTGGCTTTGGCCAGTCTAGGGGCTGGCTGGGTGGAATGTTTTGTTCATGATGTGGCAGGGAAGCAGTGAGGCTTGAAATTAAAAGCCTCTATTTACCTGTGCAGGCTGGGGTTGCTGCTGGCATCCTCTGCCTGGCCTTTGCCTAAAGGCTGTGCCAGAGTACAAGTGACATGCTGGAAGCAAGTTGAAATGAGTTAGTACCCAAGGCTCCTTTTGGCCTTTCTCCTGGAGAGGAGTGCATAAACTCGCCCGCCTTTCAGTGTGCTGGGGCAGCAGAAAGGCTTTGGCTCTTTAGTATTGCCACGGCTTCAGCTTGATCAAAGACATGTATCACTCTAATTGTAAATATTGGTAAGACCTGTGTTCTGCACAGATACAACTCTCCTCTGTGCCCAAGAAGTTTTGCTCCAAAGCACTTCCTCCTTATCAGCAACAAAATTAGAGGACTGGGCTTCTTAGGGAGCAGTATTTGCCTTCCGTGTCATGCTTTAACAGTAAGCAGATAAACTCCAAAGCCTTTTATTTAGGCGGAGTGAGAGAAATTGCTACAGCTTAAGTAGCTATCTCAAGGGAATACAGATTAAGAGGAAACCGCTTTTAAATTTGGCCTGAACTTATACACAGGTTTATGAAAGGTGTTTACAGGACATTCTGCCACTGTTTTGTTGCCAACGAGGTCAGCACAGATCCTTGCCCATCTCTCTCACTGCATCAGCTGTTTCCAGTCACTTTCCTGAGCTCTGATGCAGTTACTCTTCTCTCCTGTCCTGCCACAGCTCTTCTCTCCCATTTGGATACTGACCGACCTCATTGCATGAAACTCTCTACACGTCACTTGTCTACCTTAGAGCATCATGTGGTTTTTTAGGAAGACTTTTTAATAGTATAATGAGATATTTAAGAGCCAAAACAGGGACTGATGGAAGTCAGTGGGAAAATAGTTGGGCTCGTTTCAGCGACCTGAGGTAAAGTGCTAGTCATGTGTGCGCCCCATTGGCATGGGTTCTGTTGCAGTGCTTTGTAGTGAGTGGATTTCCACAGTAAGCAGCAGGACACAGTAAATTTCTGTTAGCAGAACCAACACTGAAATCTGATGATGTTGATAAATAGGAATACAACTCCAATGTGACTGAAGCCAGAAGTTGTAGGAATTTGTATGGAAGTGGTGCCAGGTGGAAGCTCGCTCCTTTCTCATCATTTGCCTGATGAATCCCAAGGAGAAAATGAATTTTTCTCTGCTTCAGTTCCAGATTGATAAAAGGTTCTTGCTGTCTAACCTTTCTACAGAAATCTGGTATTCTGCATGACTAAAAATAGACAACTCATTTAGGGTAATGGTCTGCCTGCTGAGAGTTTTTTATTATGCTTCATTGTGCTCCTCCGGAAGAGTTACACTTTGTGAAAGACATGGCTTGTGTATGGGAGAACACAGCAGATTCCAATTGCAGAATATTTAACAAAGTACTTGCAGTCCCTGTTTTGCGAGAGCTGTTTTCCTGGGCTGAGGACTGGTAGCGCAGAGACAAACAAGAGAAGCTGACAGATTGGGGAATGCTGGGTGGGTTCATTTGCCAGCAGACTTGATGAATCACTCTGCTGCAGCTTTTCATTTTCAGAAAGATCACTTTCTGAAAAACTCAAATGGAAGGCAGAAGAAGAGACAGCTGGGGGTGTTCTGTGAGTTTTCATTTAAATCAAATATACAGTTACATCAGCGTAAAGATATATTTAAAAGTTCCTGCTATTAAAATATTTTGAGGAGCAAACAAAATCTAGGCTAACAGGAAACATAATTATCTGGAGGAGTATTTGTCAAGCCACGTTCCAGAAGTAGGTGTTGAGTTTTGCTTAACCCTCTCTGGTCAAAACCAGTAGGACTCATGTGCCTGGAACTCCAAGCAGCATTTCGATTAGGTAAGAAAAAATATCCATCTTACAACCTCATAGGCAGGTTGTTCAAGCAAAGGCAATCTGCTTTTAATAGGGGAAACACAGGTGATCAATGTATGAGACATGGCCTGAATAGGAGTAGGGGTCCTGTTTAATGTGTTAGCTCTTAGAAGTCCAAGGCTGCTGGTATCAAGACTGACCAGTTGGTATACATGCATTAAGAGAAAAGGGCTCTGTGTGGCTGGCTAGAAGCAGAGGAGGCATAAATGGTATGGTATTTCATGCTGGTACCCCTGCTGTAGACACAAGTGATAGGAGACCAAAGGCTGAGGCCCATTTCCCTTCCTCCTCATGCGAAAGAGCTCAGCCCCTGTTGTGCTGCATAAATTTATGGCCAGGGCTCTGTGCTCAGGGCAAGGGGCAAACTCTCACATCCATTTTCTCACTGTACCAAATTTGTTGTGTCTTCAAATCTGTTTTGGCAGTTTTTTATTGTCTTGTGGGAACGTCAGCATCTATAAGAGCTTTTGCAGGTCAAAACTTTTACCCTTGCTTCTGGATTGGCACTGTAGTCAGAGAGGTGCAGAATTCATCCCTGCAAGCAGACCATACTGAGAGCTGGAAGAGTTATGGCACGATCTCATTAGCTTGGCAGGGGGGAAAGCCTCAGATGATGCTGAACAACCTTCTGACCCTAGCATAAGCAAACAGGAGAGTGGGAGTGCTTTGAGGAGCAACTCTTTGAGAAAGGTTTTAAATCATCTGCTCTTCAGAGAAATGTGCTTTGTGATGCATTTAGAGCACGTTGGTTAGAAGATCGGTCAGAAACAACCATAAAGAACTATGTAAAATGCTACATTTATAGTCACTCAAACATAAAGCTATGTATATTTAAAACTACAAGACTTTCAGATAGCTCCCCATGTCAGTGGACATGAAATAAAAAAGGAAAGAGATCTGGAGGTGCTTTTTCACAACATCTGCATGCCTGTTTCCTTTGAAGCTGCAACCAGTTGAGTGACTGCCTAGAGCTGAGGAAGGAAATGAGATACATGCATAGTGTGGGATTATAAAACACTTGTATCCTCTTCTAAACAAGATTCAAACAAGCACTTATTTCTAGACTGACAAATAATAATAGTGGGCCATACAACGCTCACAAATTGATGCTGAGGGACTTGATGCTGTTGCTTTGAAATACTAGCAAGGGAACTGGTCTTGAAGTACGTGTTTTCTTGAGTAGCGTTCTGCTCAGTTTCTGAAATATGGAAAGCTGTTGCTAGTTGTGCAAGAATTTTATACTGTGAACACTCTTTGTGCCGGGGAAAGTGGTTAATTTTATGAGGAAAAGAGGGTTTTCTTTGTCTCTGCAGGTTGCTGATTAGTGAGTCTTCTGCAGGTAGAAAGGAAGAGCGGGAATGCATGTAGAGGCAATCTACTGAGACCATGTTAAAGCACACACGAACTAAAACATTACTTTTGATCTTGAAATACCTTATAAACTCTGATTGTAAGTTATTAAACGTTATTGATCTCAAGCAGGGCATGAAGATTGCCTTAACAAGGGCAGCCTGTAAGCCTGGGTAAAAGGATTACCATGCTGAGGCACTGCATTGGTTTGCCAAGCAAAATTTGAGTGTGGAAATGCAAACTGCACGTTTTGCATCCTTCTGGTAGCATGCCAGAGAAACATCGCTGTTTTATTTGACCTCTTCCCCCTTCTTCCAGATTAGCGGTGATGGGAACGGTGGGCTGATGTGCAGCTCTCTCACTTTGCAGGGCAGATCTTGTTAAGTGTGATAAATTAATATTCCAAGTAGACCTTTCTCTCTTGTCTTCAAGGCAATAAATCTAATAGCTAGATATCTGCCCTCAGCCATGCTGTTCCTCTTCACCTGTCCCTTTCTGAATTAGTTTTTCAACAATCAATTTATTTCAGTGCCTCTGTAGGACACTGACTACATTTCCAAGCTTCTCTCAAACTAACGGCACAACTGTGCCTGTCCATCCTAATTGATGGCTCTGCTCTATACCAGGTCCAGTCAAGGCACAGGAATGTACACTGAGGGTATATGAAGAGCTGAAACCCAGTGCAGTCTAATTCTTAAAGGAAGACTAGGAATCCCACACGCATATAAGCTTATCATTTATTGCCTGTAATTTTCTCAACTAACCTCAAGCTTAATGATAGCTCTCAGCTTTGCTTTTCTCTTCTAATTAACGTTCCAGTGACTGTGTATAACTTCTGCATAAAATCAGAAGCAGCTTACACAGACATTGCAGTGGTAGCACTGCACCTAATGTTCAAGATAGTCATCCAGGAGACTATCAAGGTATTGAGAGTAAGAGGTAGCTATTTCATGTACTGTCCTAAAGCTGTATCTTATTGATGGCTCATCTTGGTTGTAGTTAACTTCTAGGAACAGAATGAAAGAACTGGAGACACCAAGCATAACCTGTGCACATACGAGCAGAGATGTTTTTGGATGTGATGACCTTTTGAGGCCATAGTTTTTTGTGGAGTCATGTTGTTGAGTAACTTTACGTTCACCCTCTTAGTTGAGCAAAGTTACGTTTACTCCTATACTAATGTGAAGGGTTCAGAATTCCTGTTTTACACTGTGGGAAATGCTTTGCATCCACTTTTTTTTTTTTTTTTTTTTTTTTTCCTGGAACAAACAAAACCAGTTCTGACCAAAGAATGTCGACAGGAAATCCTGGTGCATGGTAGAAGAAAAATAGCTTTGTGCCCTCTGTTAACTCCAAATTAGCATTGGTTTCATTTTAGATGCCCTCAGCTGGAGCAGCTGCTCTCTGAGGGGCATTCAGTAAGGAATCCCTTATGTGTCTGTTGTCTGATATGGAAAAGGAGTGTGCATTAACTTAGACTGTCCCCATGAAGCAGATAGTCCATTTATTTTATCATTTTCACTGTTGTAGCAAAAAGATCTGAATAGCACCGTATTTGTCAGTTGAATTTATAGCAGACTGATAGAGAAGGGACAGCTCTGCCTCTCCTTCCTGCCATACCTCTGCTGTCCATCAGACCACCAGCACTGGGAAGCACCCACTGCAACAGGGAAGGGGGAATGTATGAGCATATATGAGCAGCACTACTCAATGCTTTTCATTTCCAGCAGAAACATCAGGTTAAACTGTGAATATCCATTTATTATTTACTTCCTCTATATAGCACTTTGGTGATTAATTGAGAAGGGAAAAGATGTGGAGGTCTGCAATGGAAAACATGAGCATTAACTTTGAATAGGAGCATCTCATGTTCCCTACAAAACTCAGATACCTGTAATAGATACCAGTTATACAGGAGAAAGGCCAGTTTGCTTTTTGTTTGTTTCGGTATCTGACTGTGTTCTGATATCTCCCTGTCCTGGCACTTTGATTTTGAAACGTTGTACTCGGCAAACCTTGAGTTTTGTGTCTTCTGTTGTTTCAGATTGACAAGTATGCTCAGCGGGATCTGAAGAAAGGGCTTCATTTGTATGGGACAGATGGAAATATTGGCCTAACTAATGCATGGAGCATCATTCAAACAGATGTAAGTCTGATTTATTTATTTATTTTCTTTTCCTCTTTACCCTCTGGGTTCTGAAATAGCATATTCTGTGTTTGAACCTAATTAAACCCCTAGATCCCACACCAACCTCTTCTTCCTATCCAATGAGCACATTAGCAACTAAAATGCTTTCTATTGCAAATGTTGATTTTGTTTATTTCTCTTTGGCCAGGATAGCTTGTTTCTGTTAAATATTCATATCGTGTTGACACCTAAATACCACTTTGATTGCTCTGCAGAGAGTAGAGTAGAGGGTCAAACAGGAAATCTTCTCTTTAAAGTCAAAGTGATAACTGATATTGGAGTGAACAATGATAGCGTGATAACAAACACCTCGAATACAATTCATTTCTGCCTTGTCTCCTTTTATAGCTATTGCAGTTAAAATGGAAACTGTCCATGGTGTTTGCAACCTCCTACTACAGTCAGTGCATTTTTTTTCCCAGCAGAATTCAGTCATTCTCCATCACAGATGGGCTGGGAACACTTTTTGCTGTGTTACCACCGCTGTCGCATCCTTCCAATTCTCTGACAACACTCTGCCAGTGTTTGTCTCACAAGGCAAAGCTCAACTCCATATCTGCCTTTTTTCCTTTTGCCCTTGTCCGGCTTGCTGAGGAAATGCCATCACTTACAGTCCAGGTTTATTAGCTCTGTCCTTCTCTTTTCATATTCGACGCAGTTATTGCTCATGGGTATGATCTTTCTGATCTGAGTAATCCTCCTTGAATGAAGAACGTGCTTCAACTGTTCTTCAGCTTTAGGAAAAAGCACTCGTGCTGCCTTGGTTTCTCCTTGAAAATCTCATGTAGCTTTCTCAGAGCTTCTCCTTCCAGAGGTGCTAGCACAGTGCAGACAAGCAGGGCTCAGTCTTGCCTCTGTTGTCTTAAACAACCTCTACCCATCCTTTCGAGGTTATATGAATTACTCAACGTGATGGATGGGAACCTATCACATTCTGGTGCAATAAACCCACTCTTTACTCTTTACTGAAATCCTGAACTGCACAACTTTCAGTCTGATGGTGCTGAAGTTTTCACAAGTGCTCTTCTGTCCAATATCAGATAAGAGGAGTCTGCAGTCAGCCAAGGAAGGGTTTGGGAGGTTAAATGTTCAGGATCACTACCAGAAGCAAGGCATCGGTTTGCTCATCTGTGTGCATCTTTGGGGCTGTGTGTCCTGTCTGCATTGAGTGCAGCAGAGTGGCTGTGTATGAAATTCTTAACACAGCTCAGGTCCAGCAAGCAAGCTTTCCCATCCTGCATCCCAGCAACTGTATGTGGAAGGTTTCTTTTTTAAGGGGACTCAGCATTGTGCAAAACTTGGTCTTATTTTTCTCTTCCAATACTATGACTGGATAGGAGAAGGTCTAAACTGCTGATAAGGGAAATATGTTTTGAAGCACCAGGCCAACAGTGAGCCATATGAAATGCAGAGAAAATGTTTAATGTGTTTGCTTATTTCAAACAAAATGCAAGTTCTACTCCTAGCTTTGTTATGTACTAGAATTTACTAAGAGGTTTGAAGGAAATATTAGTACAGTAAATGTGAAGTAAATATTAATACACCAAGAGGTGTTAATGGTTTATGTATAATGCGGGGGAAAAGGAATTATATGAAGGATTTATGGGACATAAAACCCATGCTCCTGCTTCCTTCCTGTAAAATAGGTGTATCGGTATATATGGGTATGCCCAGTTCTCCTACTCAAGTTCTTTTCAAGATGTTCACAAATTGAACAGAATTCAGAAAAGTCTCACTAGAATAATCAGAACTTTAGAAATTTACTTTGTGGTGAGAAATTCAAAAAGCTTTCTATAACCAGCAAAAGATGAAGTCCTGATTTGCTTGCAGTCCTTAAAGAGAGCAGGAAGGGAAATGGTTTTTTGAAAGCAGGGGATGCTGCTATTGATCTGAGAGCTAAAACTGTACAGTAGGAATATTTGATGGTAAGGAGGCATTGTGCAGCAGGATGCTGGATCCTCCTCTGAGGTGTGTACAGGGTTTTTTCTAAAAGAAATGGTTTCGTTGAGTGACAAGGTTGGGCTTGACAGTCTGTGGTGTACGCACTGCTACAGACGATGCTACATCATTTTAATGGTTCCTTTGGCCTTGGAAACCTATTAGTGTGTAAAGGGGATCTTTTGAGTTGCTGATGTCAGCTAGTTCTTGGGAGCCCAGAAGATAACAGGGAAGTGCCACCTACAGCCATGTTTCCTCACTCTTTCCTAACATGGTAACTTTGAAATTCCCCTGCACTGTCTTGACGTAGTGTTAAAAGTCAGCATGCTCCCAGTGCTGGGCACTGAGGACAAAAGCAAAATGCTTCCAGAGATCCATATTTACTGCTCTGCATGGTAGTTTTTCACGTGTATCTTTCTGAAGTATTTTGGAATAGACTATTGCAGTGGTGCAGTGAAGGCAATCCCAGCATGGCTAATTATGTAAAGCACTTTACACTTGAATAGCACTATGTAAATGCCAAGTATTATTTTTTGTGTTCAGTAGTAATCGGTACCTCTTACACTGCTAATCAGTAGAGTGTAATCGCTGATAGGAGGATTAGAAGCATACAGGGGACTTCAGAAAGGGAAGGTCCCAGCCCAGAAGTGCTGTTTTCATTCTGGCTCCTGAAGAACAGCTCTCAAAAACCCCACACCAGAACTAATTGTGTTGCCATGCAGGAGAATGTCTCAGCACAGATTCTTTTCATGGACCCAGTAGACATCAGTCACTGGTTGAGCTATGGGCTGTGTGTGTATGTGGATAGCATCACAACAGGAGCGTCAGAAAAAAAAAGTAGAATAAAACATGGCAGTAGCAGAACCCATGATCCTCCCTTGCCCTCCCCTCCACCTTTACACTCCTTTCTTTGCAAAGTTATGATTCAGAGCTTGAGCAGGAGGATGGCACTGTGGTGAGAGCAGTTAACTTCTTCAGGCATCCTCCTGGTAGCTTAGAGACCATCCCTTCCTGTGTATGGCACCTTCCCCATAGAGAATGGGAACCAGTGGAGCAGGTGGCATTTGGTTTTTATGGGAATGGCTGATTACAGCTAGAGAGTATGGCTATCTGGTGCAAACACAGGCACTAGTGAATGGTGATTCTTGTGTTTCTTCTGGGTTCTGGCTATCTGTTGTTTCCCCTCTTTTGGAGGCCTTCCTTCATTGAAGCCTTTGTGTTTTAAGCAGCTGCTTTCCCTTTTTAACAGAAGGATGCAAATCATAAGGAACTGGGAATGAGGGAACAGTGAGGTCCCACAGGCCCAGGTGTCAGGAGGACTACTGGTTTGGCTCTGTTCCGATTACCAGCGAAGGAGTGGGACTCACCTGCACACGTGCAATGCATGTTAGAGGGAAAGCTCTAGACTCATTCTGCAGTGCTGTTCAGCCTTTTGGTCAGGGAGCTGTTTCAAATTGGAACACTTTATTGATTTCTTTTTAATACCTTCAGCTTGCCAAACTCACTGCCTTTCTCAATGGATTTTCAAACTGCAAAAGAATCTGATGCGTGAGCAGGTGACTTTTGCACATCGTGACTGAAGACCACGAAAGCATAGATAGTTTAGGATGTAAGTTATGCTGACCTGCATTATGCTCCTCTCCAGCCAGAATTAGGTGAATTTCCAGGTGGAGATCATTAGGAAACGAGACACAGGCATTAATTTTTAAAATGTTGCTTCGTCCCAACAATTTTGTGATCAATATTGGAACGTTTCTTCTTTTAACTAACCAGGCAGTAATTTGAGGAGCATGTAGGAAAAGCATTAGCTTCACCGAAGTGAGCAAATTCAGCTCACTTTTATTGCTGTGTGATGCCTTTCATGTCTATTTAGACCACTGTAACTGAGAGCAAAATTTGACCCAGTCTCCCTCCACCCTGTTCAGTGTTAGATCAAAACATACTGTGGTATTAACAGCTGAAGTAAGCCCAGAAATCCATTAAACGTTATGTGATTTCAAATTGTAATTATCTTTTTCATTACTTTTTACAGTGATGGAGGAAAAGGGCACCCTACCCTGTCCCTCCTGCTCTGTCACATTCACAAAACCAATTAGTAATTACTAAAACCAGACCAAAGCAGGGACTGGGTGTCTGCATGGTCAAGTTTCTTCATTCATTTTAAAAGCCCTGTCCCAACCTGTCTGCTCTTGTGAGATATTGGTAGAAAAAAAAATAAGGCCTTTTTAGTATTTATTATTTCATAGAATCATAGAATGGCTTGGGTTGGAAGGGACCTCAAGGATCATGGAGCTCCAAGCCCCTGCCACAGGCAGGGCCAATACAGTAAAATCCGTACAGTAATCTATTTCTTTATATTTCCACTGCAGTAAGATAGAAATGTTGTGTTTAGCATTAATTCCTGGCCCTAGGTATCCCAAGCAGGAATTGCTGATTAACACAAAAATAAACCTATCTGCAAGCAGCGCTGCATTCCAGAAGTGCAGCACAGAACTGGGATGCCGCTGGATGTAGTTTGGCTGGGAAAAATACTGCAGCAGCACGTTGGGCTGAACAGCCCCATGCGTCCTGAGTGCTTGGGAACCAATGCACCACTTCATAGCCCCCCGGAATCAATACAAGGGAGTGATCAATGCTTCCTTATAAAGAGGGGAAAAAAAAAAGTGGTTTGATATCTCAGGAGAAAGAACCTCCCACGTGAAACATGTGAAACAAACAGCAGTGTTTCATCAGTATTCCTGGAAACATTCAGCAGCAGGAGGCTGGAGACACAGAGGCATCTGACAAGCTTTTTGCTTGTTTCAGAATGTGTGTAGTGTGTGTGCGTGTGTCCTACTCGACTGTCACCTTGTGCTGTAAGTACCTGCATTTGTTCACGCAGATGTGCACAGTTACATCTAATTACACATGCTCTATCACAGCTACAAGCCCTAGCATCAAACGATCTGAGGTACCCGAGTCAAGGAGTCTTAAAGTTACTGCTGTTTTCAAGACAGCATCTGACATTTGCTGAAAATTGCCCCTTGTTGAAGTGTCTCAGTCTAGATTCACCAAAATAAGCACAAATAGTTTGTAATTGTCTTTTAGGCTTTGATCTGGATCTGTACTGGTGACCCACTCAACCCACTGCAGCTTGTTTCCTTGTTCTTGCCTCTTGATTGACCTGCTGCCATGGGTCAGTGCCTCTGCTCCCTGCAGATACTGTTCACCTGACCTGGTCTTCACTGAACACTGCTTGCTTGCCTGTATGCCCTCCAGTTTCTGTGGTGTTAGTACTCTGTTTTAGGATTCTGTATGAGCCACTGTTTAATTCCATCGCTCATCCTTCCTTTGCTTTCCAAGGGCATGACATCTCCTTCGATGTGTTATCATTATTTCTTCCAGTCCCACAACCCTTGTGCAACTTTGTTCTGTTTCTCACCCTTGATCTCTTCTTAGCCCTTTCCCCTCTTGCTGGGACTGCCTTATCTGTCAGCAGTGGCAGGTAAATAGCAATATTTAATCCTCTGCTTTTATACACTACACAGAGGACCTGCACTGGCATGAATGGGTGACCAAGACTAGGCCAGATTTGTCTCTGACCCTCCTATTTCCACCTTTTGGCTTACTGGAGAGTTTGATGCTGTTAGGAATCCCAATCCTAGACCTCACCACGGTCTGCTTTTTAGGCCCCATAGGAACAACTGTTCTCTACTCCTTCAGCTGAGCTGCAAGACTACAAAACCTACACTTCATTACCTTCACCTGTCACTTTGACACCTTCATCTATGCAACGTTATGGGGAGAAGGGGTTCAGTTCCGATCCGTGAAACTTGTGTCACTTGTGCTTGGTTAGAACGTCACTCAGATGCCTCAGACCTTACTGTTTCACTCTCTACATCATGTATGAGCCACGTTTTCAAGGCCTGCTTGAAAGACAAGCTGTCTGTCACTTCCATCTATCCGAGGAGCTGATTGATAGCAAATGATGACAGCCTGCAAGACCTTCATTGTAAGATTTCCAGATAAACCCTTACTCTTCAGAGAGTGCTTCAGCAGCATGTGTTCCATACTGCACCTTTCTGCTTTTGGGACCTCTCACTCATGAACTGCTGCCTTGCATGCGGGAACATAAAGGAAAAGAATTCACAATTTTTTTTTTCCCTTTTGAGTCATGTTGTAGAAAACAGAGCTTGTGAATGTTTCACTGCTGAGATTACAGGCCAAGGATTGATTGCTGCCATGGACCGAATCAGAATTCTGAGCAGAATCTTAGGGAGGTGCTACTCGGGGAGAAAGATCTGAATTTTGTTTGTTTGGCTGAAAGAACCCAGCACAGTGAGCACTGAAACAGCTGTATTGCAGGCCTCATTCTGCAAGCACTTGAAATGTAGGATGAGCAAGGCAGCGTGTGACACCTCTGCCCTCTATTGGTCTCGAATGGCAGCTCTGGTGTGTGTGCACAGCAACCAGCCCATGCAGCCCTCCGTGCCCACAAACTCCATTATTTTGGAGGGAAAACTCTCTCTGGGACCGTGAAAATACCAGGGTCTGAATTAGGTCCTAAGTCCTGGTGATGCAGAACTTGGCGTGATGATCAGTTATCAGAAATATGAGGAACAGGTTGTGTATGGAAGTGCAAAATATTGGACAGGCTCCGATACAATCAGGTTTAAAAAGACCTTGGCAAGTTGTTTCAGGGCCAAGTCGGTTGCTGGTATAGCCTTGGAAAAGTGTGAAGTACTGCCCGTAGCTGAGAGCTCTGCAGCCCCATGCCTATAAGGCCACGCAGGCTGCCTTGTTTCACTCATTAAAGCAAGTGCTGAAGTGCCTCAATACCTACAAGTTCATACATCTGAGTTATCACAGGAGAGGCAGATGGTGTATACATCTACATGGTAACGATCCTCGCTTGTTTTGTATCACAGGCACATCACAGTTCCCACAGGGGAAGGTGGTCACAGAGCCATTCCCTGTGCTGTTACGTACATTTCCTACACTTGCATCCCACCACACACATGTAACAAACCTTGCGATTTAGCACTGATGTGGTCATTGTGCATTGCATCACTCTGTGCACTCTTGAAGTCCCATTACTTAGCAATATCAAATAGCAACATTCAGGAGCTACAGCAGAGAGAAGAGTTGGAAATAAACCTTTTACTGAGTCACAAAGACTTTCAGAGATGATCAGCACAGAGAGAAGTTTGCCTCATTAACTTAAGTCATGATTTTAGAAGCAGTATGCAGTACAGATCACACTGCCTTTACCCCCTGGATGCTGTATCTGTGTCCTAAATATTTTTTTCCTGTCAGCAAGATAAAAATGATCATCATAATCCTGTGCAGTCACTCTTAACCACAGTACGTGGCTGGCATTGTCCTGCTTCAGCTCCTGCAGCGTCCTGAAACTGCAAATAAGGCCTTTGCTTCTTGTCTCGGTATTAGCTACATTCGTCTCTGTAGTTAAAGCTGAGGAAATACTATGTTTCTTTAAATTTTCAAGCCCCTGCTGGTGTAATCAAGTGCAATTCAGTGCACCGAGTAAGGTCCAGTTTGTAACCAACAAGAGATTCTTCCATGGCCTCAGAAAGAGCAGACACCAGTGACAGATCATCCTTACAGTATTGCTTTGGTTCTTCTTCCAGTTCAGATGCTGTGGAGTCTCCAACTACACCGACTGGTTTGAGGTGTACAACACAACCCGGGTGCCGGACTCCTGCTGCCTGGAATTCAGCGAGAACTGCGGGCTCCATTCCCCAGGGACCTGGTGGAAAGAGGTGAGTGGCTCTCCAGGAGCTCAGCAGCCTCC
>PPHD01017131.1:0-15207 GCA_002909625.1 Bambusicola thoracicus
TTAAGACAGAATGAGCGGTGTTATTTCAAATCTTTAAAGCTGGAGAAGATGTAGTCTCTCAGTTCTTCAGTTCTACAGCCAGTATAGACAGTGGGGAAAAAAAAGTAACATAAAGCAAACTGCATCCATATTCTCATATGGGTTCATTGGTGAGGAGCTACAGACTTTTGTAATAGCTTCTCCCTTCCTTTCTTGGTTTTCTGTAACTGCCCACAAAAAGTTCTTCATGGAGGAAAACAAACAAATAAACAAGAAAAACTTGGAGTTGTAAATAGTTGTTTTGTCGCTTATCTGAAATAATGTTAGGTTGCAAGGCTTGCTACTAGAATTGTTTTAGCAATTTTTCTGGGGTCTATAATATCAGCCGGCTTTGTGCAGAACTCTGAGGTTTCAACTGATGGATGTAATTTTGAAGTTAAACTCCCTTTGTTAGTGAAAGCTGCAGTGCCAAAAAGACTCAGCTTGGTTTCCTAGTAAATATCAGAAAATAAAAATTTAATAAAATATAAAAAGAAACATAATTTCAAGAAATACCTCTCAATTAAAATAATCCTCAAGTGTGATAAATTTCCAAAAACATAAAAGTATTTTCATCTCCAAAATGTAAAGTATTTATTAGAAGGGACTTTTCTCAAAAAATTCAGTTTCCAGGATGTAGTAGATTTATAACTAAGAAGTGCCCTGGAAAAGCAGTTTGCATTTGATCAATCTCAAACACTAATTCATAGGTGTACCTATTTGAATAGCTTATAAAGTTTTATCAATAAATGTATTCTATATATTTCAATATACAGAATATTTATTAATTGGTTCTTGAAGGCTGCCTTAAAAACAACAGATACTTTTTAAGGTATTCTCCAGACACACAGAAGAGGAAAAACAAAAGAAAAAACAACCAACATGCAATCAAACAAAAATAGAAAATCGAAAACTGATAAGTCAGAAGACTTCTAACAGTGTTATTTTCCCCACTGATTCCTTTTCTTCCTGAAGAATTTTGGCAGTCAATTCTCTCTACATTCTGAAAGTATCCTGTAAGTGAATAAACAAATAATACCCAACCACATTTTTGTTTTCTGGAAAAGGTAAAGTAATAAGGACACAGTCAACAACATGTTTATTCAAAGCTTAACTAGGATGAGCCTTACAGAAGATCTTTTATCAAAAGCAGTTTAGAAATTTGAACATAACTTCCTGTTAAATTAACAAAATTAAGAGATTTTGAGAGTAATAAATTAAAAAAAAAAAGTATAGTAAATCTTATATGTAATTTCTTTTCTTCAGAACTCTCAATTTACTTTCTTTTTATATAGAAATGCATATTTCAATTATATTTCTAATCAGAAAAAAATTTCTTTGCAACGTTTGATAAGATACATAGAAGTTGTTTGACCTACGCAATTTCATATGAAAAACCGCCCATTTTGGATTATGAAGAGTTATTTTTTTTTCTCAGCCAGAAGTGTTCTAACTACAAAACAACAATAGTAGCATATACAATTTGAAAAAAGAGAAACCAAGATATTCACTGCCAGAGTCTGGGTCACTTTCTCAGTCACGCTGAGTGTTCTTCCCACCCAGCAAGCTACTCCCAGGAGAGACTGTCTAGAACTGTTTCTGTCTTTCATTCACACTTTTTTTTTTTTTCCTATGAAAATTTTCATGATTTCATTCTGAAGAACAAAACTTGATTTGATGTCCTAGAAAATTCCAGGGGAAGAGAAAATGATTGTTTTGGCCTCTTTTAGTTGTAGCATTGCCCAGAGCTATCTTTTCATTTGCAAAACTGCTTACTCAGCCCAGCTCTAGTAACCTCAGAGCTAACATCTAAATTACAAATGAGATCTTTAAAACCTGTTTGCTGTGCAGAGCACATTTTCAATACTTGAAAAACTGTAATTCCAATTACAATGAAACATATTTGGAGACATAAGTATGTAAGATTGCAGTTTAATGAATACTTAGAACTCTGAAAGAGACCATTGATTAATGTTTTTCTAGGAATGAATTAATCAATCTGAACTAAAAGCAATCTTTACTTCAAAATTCAGGAGAACTAAGGTTATAAGTATGCTATTTTATTTCTAAAGCAATACGTATGCCCAGCTGCCTTTCCTACTTCAAATGAGGATGTTCAATCAAGAAGATAAGGATATTTTCCTAACCGTGATTTTTGTTGATCTCAGTTTTTGGTAATTTCAACTCCTTTTTATCTCTATTCTGACTGAAAATAAATTAAATAAATAAATAAATAAATAAATAAATTGCCATTCAAAATAAAGCAGCAAACAACCACCAGTTCCCATAAATCTAGATCTATGAGATAGGAGTGAACATATAGATCCTTTTTTGTTGTTGTTGTTGTTTTTGTTTTGTTTAAATATAAGTTTCGGATTTCAAGCATCATGTTCACTGTCTTTGGATCTAGACTTCCTGATCAAACAGATCACACACAAAAACTCAAAAGTAAAAAATAATGACAAAAATAGATGTATATAACTGAGAGAGAGATGGCAAGAATACAGCCTATGGTGCCTTTAATTTCTTCAGAAGTTACAAACAAGATGCTTGTCAAAAGAATTTCCAAATTGCTTTTAAGGTTGTCACTGCTAGTCAGGTTGTTGTAAAATGATGAAAGAAATTTATTCAAACTTATGGCCCATAGCAATAACAAAGAAACAGTTTTCAATAAAGATTAAGCATGTCTTTTAAATATTACCCTGCATGCTGTATACTTGGTTCAAAAATACCTATAGCCCTCCTCCCTGTTTCATTTTTTCTTTAAAACTGATATCACAAATATAGTCCTCAGCTGAGTTTAAGCACTAGAGGTGAAAAAGATGGAAACACCTCTTACAAAGTGAAATTAATCCCAGTCCTTTTGGACACCAAGTATGTATTGCATGTAACTTGCATATATAAAGAAAAAAAATATATAATTTTGGGTTGCATATAACAAGAAAATAACCAAAGCTTCTAAATCCTTAGCAGATGCTATATATATACAGAGTCACAATGGATAAATCTTCTAATATCATTTGAACATACTTTCTTTTCATAGTAATCACACTAGGTACTGACTGAATAAAGTTTTCAGCCAGCAAGATTTCCTTGCCAAATCGTTCATGTTTAGATGATTAAATTAGCCTCCCTAGCTATTCTAGTTTGAAAGTCAACTGAAAACTTCTGAAGATTAAGATGACATTTTCTAGACTGACTTGGATAACTACAGATAAATTGCATTCTGCTAAAAATTCACTGGTATTGTGATGACGAGGTAACACTGCCCATCTTAATGATATTCTATGCTTTTTTTTTTAATAATTATGAAGGACAGTCTTTGTCGACAGGCCCAGCTGGAACTCAATTTTGGATTTTTTCTTCTATTTCTGTGGATAACCAGAATATTACATTTCCCATGGTGAGAAGGGTCAGAAAAGAGAGATTCATAACTTTTTGAAATGTTGACTTTTTTGAACTCAAAGAAAGGAGAATTTCACAGTGTTTTGAAATTTGGACATTCAGACTGTAAAAGTGACATTGAAGGTAATCATTCTGATTCCTTGCCTTTGAAGAATTTGACTCACATTCAAGGCTCTTGATAATGTTTTTTTCCACTAAATAGTTTTTTTTTTTTTTTTTTTTCCACACTCTGTGCAGTTTAAACAAAGTCTTGCTTTATCCTATCACTATTAACACCTCCAGAGAAAAGTGGTATAGCATGCTTGTTTTGGGAACAGTGCTTTTTTTTTTCCCTTTTGAAATCTGACCTGCTGTCAGAACATTTATAAAAGTAGCATTATTTCAAAGAAGAAATTGTTCAAGGGATGACTAACTGAATATACAACTTCCTATTCTTGACCAGCAGTTCCTTAAATGCAAATTGCAAGGATATACCAACAACCATGATTCTCTATCAAAAGTTTAAAGTCATTAAAGTAATTTCAGTAAGTTAGTTGTTAAGACATTTCTGATAATCGCACAAAACATCTAATTGTCTCTTTGCGTTTAGATACCTTTAAACAATTTTAACTCTTACAGTTTGATATTTTTGATGTGTACAGTTGAAGTACAGAAATGCAATCAATGAGACAGAACTACTATAATTAAGTTGAGCATGTTCTTAAGAATTACTACTGAGAAATTACTACTGAGTCTTTTTCCTCATTTGGGAAATCAGTAATGATCCTAACCTATATTCAGTGAAGTCAGATGTGTAATCCAAATATCATTACTGATTACAACAAAGAATTCCAACTCAGGCAATAAACATTTCGTAAGAAGCTAGCTATAGCTCAGTTTGGAACAACACAGGCCATGAATGACCAAGGAGGTAGGTCTATCACTGAAGTCTACATTTTGTTTAGTAACCGTATTTCCTTTGAGAACGTAAGCCCCAAGATCTATATATGGAGATACTAGCATTTATCTGCATGGGAGGGTTAATGTGAAGAGAATATACAACCTCAGAAACCATGGTAAGAGTAGAGACATATAAGAACTACAAGATAGAGTTTGCTCTGGTGGATGAAGATGATGATTGCTCTTTGTTATTCAATTCTTAGTTGCAAGCATTCACAACTTTATTTGCAGGTATAAAAATGTTCTTTTGTTTCCTGACATCATATGCAATGAAGAATTGTGCTACTTGTAACCAATAATCCTTTCAATAGTTTATAGCTTTTGCACTAGGAGAGAGGGAAATATAGGTTATGTGAGTAATCATTAATGTTTCATTCTTTCCTTCTATGGTCTTAATTTCTTCCTTAGAACAATCTTTTTAAATTTGAGGTCCATGCAATTATGATACTTACAGATAATATTGATAATTACTGATAAATTCCATTTAACTTTCCAAAGAAGAAGTTAAGGATATTTACTAAATCTTATTTTGTTATTAGACTAAAGGTTTCATTTGTGCACATGACAGATTCATGTAATGTAGGACTTCACAGGTTTTTATTGCCTATGGAAGAAGGTATTTGAAAATAATGTGTGCTTGCAAAAAAAAAAAAAAAAAAAAAAAAAACAGACTTTTTTTTTTATGTTGCTACTTGTAAAATTATGAAAAATAAGTAATTTGAGCAGGAATTGTAACCTTCAAGTCACGATCCTAATGTCTCCTGTGGCAGTATGGGACACGTGTGTATAAGTAGTTTTTTTCACTTTGTCCTGGGTTGAGCATTACTTGAATGGTCAGATGATGTTAATTAATTTAATAGAATAGACCGGTCAACTTAGTCTTCAGTTGCATCAGCATTCACTATTGTGCAATATTCACCAGGTTAGATGGAATAAAACTATACACATCAAAACTGGTTCTACTGACTTATTTTAAATTTAAAATAAAATAAAATGCAAACACTAAAAAGGAAAAAGAGAAATATTGTGGAAAAGAAATATATATAAAGGAAATAGAATTAAAAATGATGAAAGTCAATACAAATATATTCCCCTCACAAAAATGAGATAATACAGAAATTATTTTTTGAAAAATATCAATTTATAAACTTCTAGATAACCATATTATAGCTTTTTTTTCCCCTTTATTCATTAGGGTTTTGAACTAAAATAATGTTTTACTTTGATTTTCTGAAACATCATTGTTTAAACTTTACTGACAGTGGCAGTAGTATCAAGAAACAGTTCTATATAAATAATTTAAAGAATTTCCAAGACTATAGAATACCTCATGGAATTAATTCTATTAGAATTCTAGGAGCCACACCCTTTATAAAAATTAGTGTTGCTAATATCGTACAAACAGTCTGACACTTTGGGATTGTTAAATGGAACTAATGAAGGACTCATTACTTGAGAAACATTATATAGGGAATAGACTATATTGAAGATTATAAAAAAGTTCCACAACAACGATTATGAAAATATTTAGGAACAGATCCCTCAGAGAATCAATTTGGGTTAAAGCATATTTAATTTTGTACAATAACAAAACCCAAAGCTGTACATTAATGTTCATCAGTCCCCAAACACATTTTTGCTATTTAGACAAAGTCACCCTGAAAGACAATCTAGCTCCAGTTAGAGAAAATCGGTTCATCTATAGTGAATGAGATTTCAGTAGCTGCAATATATAGTCTTATTTTGTTAGCTCTCCTCCTACTTCTAAATTGCACTTCCTTACAGCAACAGTTTTATTTTTACAAATGATCGTTGTCCAGCCAGCTCTAAAATTAAATTTGTAGCAGTAACATCTGGTTCTCAGTTTGTTGCTTCTTTTGCTTTGATCTTGTTCTTTTCTGAAATTATTACTGACTTAACCATTTACATGCAAAGCAATGTATAGTCTTTTTTATTAAAAAAACATAGCTTTTTTTTTTGTCTTGCCTACATCTGTGTATGTATATCCAGAAATAAAGTTGGCAAAAGGTAGAGGTAGATGCCTTGAGTATAAACGGGACTATGTATAATAACTCTTCTGCCAGATAATTTTGCAGGTTATAACGCAACAACAACAACAAAGCAAAATAAAACAAACAAAAAACCACCAATCCAAATAAAAATAAAAAAACGCACACCTACAGCAAATAAGTGATGAAAGACCAAAGCTATATATGCAAAAAACACATTGCTGCTATGATCCAAACATTTATTTCTTCATGCTTAGCAGTGAATGTCAGGAGCAACATCAGTGTTCACTGCCAAATTGGCCCACAGGGACCAGAAACATCTGAGCATAGAATTAATTTATTCCAATTTGTACCAGCTAAACCCAGGCCCAGAATACATCCTTCTCTTGTCTACTTTGTTTTTCTGTTCTTCCTTGGACTATAGTAACAAGTAGGCTCTTTCAGCTCATGTTCTGTGTATCCTCCCATACCTCTAAAAAAAGTATATTGAATTCTGGTATGTACAATTAGTGTTCTTGAATAAGTTATTAGTGACATCATGTACAAGCAGCAACATGGATACATGCAGACATATTAGACAGCAAACTGCTCATCAAAGAAGTAAAAAAATGGTATGGATCTGCTATGCATTATCGTTGTGGCTGCTTTTTTTTGCTAGGATTGGGCAGTTTTAGGTTATTTCCTGATAAGTGATTTCATAGAAAAAAAAGACACAGAACTTCATCAAGACCTAATAATGTTATTTCAAAATAAAGTAGCACTTGAATCTTAGCTTAAGACCCAAACGTCCAATCACAAAAATTTAAATTTATTTACAAAAATGGCGCTGTTGCCCTTCAAGATCTTTTATCCAAAGGAAGCAAATACATCAGTATTTGCAGGCTTGTAGTCAAGCCCCGGAAGGAAATCTTTACTACAGTTTCCCTATCCATTGCTGGAGCTCCATCACCTGCCCAGGACCCACATTCATCAGCCCTGAGTCTCATCAAGGCTGCAGATGATCCTTCAGCTCCCAGTGAACATGCCATGCCCAGCCATGGTCCTTGCCCTCTTGAGGCTATCTGTGAGATCGCAGCAACACAGTTGGCCCAGCCTCAGCCCCAGAGTGGGGCAGTGGGATGGGACCTGGCTGCAGGTCCTGCTCGACCCCACATGGGGATTCTCTGTGGGCTTCTGACTTTCCATTCTCAAGGAAGCAGATCACACTTGCTGCTCCCTAATATGTGTGGTGAGTGGGTTTCAGGTTTGCTTTCTTCCACAGGCATTATTTAAATTCACTCAATGCACTGAATTGTGACTGATGAGAGCCTAATCTCTTCTTAAACTTCTGAGAATTTACATTCACTTTCTCTTATTCTAGCGATAAGTACAGGTTGTTCTAGAAAGCAATCATGCATGGTCAAGTACAGCACACACACAGATACTCCACAGCTCAGTGAGCATTCAGATATGTCCACGTGCAAGGTTCACAAGTTCTGTACTCAATGCAACTGTTTTTGCACCTAAGTACTATATATGAATAATAATTGGAACATGGACTAGAAGAAATATGAGCCTGAACTATTGTTTAAATTATTTACGTTTAGAAATTTATTTAGCCATATAAAGCGGTTAATTGATTTATAAAAGGAGATTCACATCAATGTCTATATGTTACTGAGCTTACAGTAATTTAAAAAATGTATTACCTATTCTATGACTAAAAAAAAAGTAGTATATGCAAAAGTGAATATCTTTCAGCTTGTAACCCTAACAACATTATCACACTTTTGGCTTCAATTCTTCAAATATATACTTATTCAGGATTCATTAGAGCTTTCTACCCCCTACTTCTGTGTCAGGTTTGAAAGCAGTGACTGATACTACCCCTTTGCTCTGTTCATGCCATATGAAAAAAACCTTCACAACTCTCTTGTATTATTTCCTATAATTTACTCCAAGACTGTGTTTCCAAAATTCCTCTTAAAATCTGTCATTTTGTGTCTGTGCTTTAACTTTCTATTTAAATTCCTCTAAACAATTTACTTTCCAATATTGTTGTTCTAGTCTGCTGGTTGAGAATGTCTCAGGTTCTTACCAAAACATAAAGAATGCATTATTAATTGTTGATGACCCAAATCTCAAACCCAAGAGATTTAGAAACAAGGTAAAACACAAAGCAAACAAGTGTTTGGAATGTTAACTATTTGATATTGACATTTAGCTGTCCCTTCCGTAGACCCCATTTCTTGGTTCCCTTCACAGCTACCTCAGCCAGCCTAAGAAGTTTCCTAATAGTTTTCTTTCTGAAAAAAAATTAAGTATCTATTATAATCTTCTTCACGTTATGCCTAAAACCCTCTTGAATAATTCTGGACTACAAGGAATTTATTAATATTAATTTTTAAGGAGGTTGTATCAAACTAGATAACAGTCTTGAAGTTACCAACAGATGCTTGTTGTGCATACATATGCAAGAATATGTAAGTAACCACTGATCTTATAATATGGAATAATAAAATGTTAAAATTTTCTGATGAACACTGTGATTTCTAATGAATAACACCATGTTCGTAAAGTAACATTTGGTTTCAAGCAGGCAGAATTTAAAAAATATTGTGCTTTTTCTGCAATTGCATATATATCCATTAGCATGAAAATGAACTATACTGCATCACTGTCAGAATGAACTGTACTGTGGCATTAGAAACCCTTATCTACACATCTATTTTTTAACATTAAGACAAAAGAAGCTGTGCAGGATCTATGTCATAAATTGTATCATTCTTGTGTTTAAAAACAAAGCAAATACAGTTTATTCTCTGGTAAGTATAGAACAGTTGCATCAGTGTGATTTAAATTATGATGTACAAGTTTTCAGCAATTTTATCTTCTTTTGTTCTGTTACTCAAACCATTTCATCTTGTCTCTAGTGGCTTGATCTCTCAAAACCATATGTATCATATCAGGGACAGCTGAAGTGTACTTGTGCATAATTTTAAAAATAGCACATGCACTATGTTATTGAAATGGTAGGATGCAAATAGAAGAAACGGCAGCATTTGAACTGCATAAGATTGCTTTCACTGTTCTTGTTTTCTTAGTAAACTTTTGTAAAATCAAGTTTACTTAAGGCGTACATTATTAAACATCTACACAGCTAGATTATTTTATCATTACTTATATTAATCTACATTAAAATAACATTAAATTATTTTGCTGAAATTGCTTTTGGGAGGGCAAAATTTGATCTGCAAAGTAGAAAAGCATTTTTTTAAACCAGCTTATTTCATGTATCAAACATGATCAAACACTTAGTGATTTTGTGTGAAAGATAGCAGTTGCAAAAGTCTATTCTTTTCCTATGTGAAGAAAAAAAAAAAAAGAAAAAAAATAAAAGATGAGAAAAAAAGAAAAAATCATGCCTGAGAGAAAAGCAATACATATGTATTATGCTTGTGAACAAACACATAAGATCGTGTCCAAACCCGATGTGGGTATAAGCACTGTTGGGTGGGCTGAGGCATAGTCACATATTTTCAGTGCCCTGGACAACAGAACAAATATAGCAATTACAGACTAATATAGGGAAGTTACAATTATATCAAATTTTATTTAAGTGAAGAAAATCAATTTAGGAAAAAAAAAAAAAGAAAACCAAAAAGAACGAAAAATGTAATTGGGAAAGATTTTTCCTTTTCCTTCCCTACTTCATTATGTAATCTCAGGATTACTAGAGCTGCAAGAAGTAAGGTTACCAAAACAGACTTCATTTCACCCTTTCCACATTTTGTTAATGTCTCAAGATTGACAACATTTAAAACTGACTAAAAAACATTTTGGCAGTTAGAGTTGGTAAAATGCACACTGACTTCTGAGGTCCCTCAGAGAAGTAAAATGTAATGAAATAATGCATGCCTAGAATGTGTATTTTGACACTTAAGATCCTATTAAATGTAAAAGGAAAACATATATGTATGTGTCATAAATGTTATATACATATTTATATGTATACAAGTCAGCTTGTGACTCTTCTAACGTACTTTCCTACCCTGACCTGTTGCCCTCTCTCTGCTCCCAGGGAACAGTGAAAGCTGCCCTGCAGCACCTTGCCCCTGGGACTGTGTCCCCTTCAGGGATGGTCTAAGGCTGTCAGCCCCTTTTCCCCATGGTACTCCCAGAACTGAAGCTCAAATGGACTGCTGTGCACATACATGTTTTTATAGGCAGAGTCATCTGGTTGATGTATTAAACTGAGGCCTACATTGTGCTTGTGCATAGAGCTGAGTGCACATACTGAATTCTGGGAAGGGAAGCCTGAAAGTATTTATGTAGCAGTCGTCCTTGAAAAAAGAAGATAACAGCAAAAGCTAAAAAGAGTATAAAGGCAATCTATAAAAGGTCACTTACTGATCAGTAAAAAGAAACAGCCTTGAACAGTATATTGAAACTGAGCTGATTCTGGGCACGTTGAAGAGAGTAAAGTATGTAACATATGCAAATTATACCATATATTTGACAAAAGACATAACAAGAAAATATGTTTATATATATCTCCCCTAGTTATGGTCATAATTCCTGATAACTCTGTTACTAAGAAAACAGTAACTCCTCTGATGTTGAGAAAAATAATAACTTTTCCTTTTCTACTAATCACATCTTACTACTGAAGACCTGGCAATATGTATAATATATTTTTAACCTTATGATTGAATTAAATAAATTAGAAATTTAAAGAGAAATGCATGTCCATGTGTGTTTAAAGAAGTCAGATTTGTCAATGTCTTCCATATGTGAAGACATAAGGTTTTAGACTGAACTAATTCAGGAATAAATTGTAACCTGTGTAAGAGACAAGTAGAGGTAACTGAGGTTGAGAGATACGTTACTGGGGTAAGCTTCAGTCTGCAAAAAACAAAGCATCTGAGAAAGAACAAAATACCTCAGGCAGCTTTCAGGCTTGAGTAAAAAAAAAAGTGCTAAGATTTTGAACACTGTTGAAACAGCATAGGTCTTTAACCAACATAGGATTCTATGAAAATGTAATCCCAAGTCCTTATCTTTTGGTTTGATGCCATATGCACCAGTTCCTGTGAATTCTTCAGTCACTTTGTAGAACCTTTTCTGCTCCAGCATCACTACAAAACATGGCTTGTTAAAAACTGTGTGTGCTACTGTTTTTTGATCTATTTTGTTCCAAGAGAAAACTAAGTGAACTGAAGGACATCCAAAGGCAGTGACAGCTCCCAGTGGTTTAATATAAGGCATTAGACATATTATAGCATGAAATATGACAACTGCCTAAATCAGTAAACTTTATGCTATTGATGATACTCTGATACACTCTGTGGAAAAAACATATTGTGAGCTCACTTCTTGGGGATAAAATAGCACAATCATATCTATCTAAATAGCATCAATAAAGGTGAATTCAAGGCTTCTCACACAGAGTGAGAACTTTCAGAAGATAAAACCTTTTTTCATTGCAGTTATGTAAGACTAGATATGATTAATTTCTCTGAACTTCTTGACTTGGAAAAGAAACAGTAAAGAAGGAGCTTTTATTATGTGAAGCTACATAGTAGACAAGTTCTTCAGGGTTTTCTTGTGAAATGATAAAATTCTGATAGGGAAAGATTAACTCACCGATTGGCATTTCATTCAGAAATAAATATTTCTGTGAATAGCTTAAATTTTAAATTTTCTGAAGCTCTCTGTGTTGTCAGGGTTCATGTCTTGGGCTCATACTTTTGTTCATATCAGTGAACTGAGTGCAGTTTTAGGATACACAAGAACTATCAATATGAAAAAAAAAAAAAACAAAGCTCTGTTCTGTACATGCACTTTTCTGTGTAATAAAACACAAAAATGTATTGTTTTAAAAATAATGTGTTGCCTCCTAAAAATGTAAAGCGACACTGCTGTCATTCTTTCATGCGCAAATCTACTGAGTAGCAAATGTAAATAAATCAATATATTCCTCAGGAATATTACGCTCTGGGGAACAGTGGTTCACATAAGAATATCTGAAGCTTTTTCTCTCTCTTAAGGAATAAACAGTCTGTATGGAATTCAGACAGTTATCCCTTCTTTAGCCATTGTCATCATGCACTCTAGGTGCAGAAGTACCTCATGCTGTAGATTATATCCCTAACAAACAGGATAGACTTGCAGAATTTTTCTGTATGCTGTAGCTCATCCTGAGAAGTATCCTTGCTCTGTCTGTCATAGAAGGGCAAGGAGCCCAAACCTAGAATCCTAGAATCCTTAGAGTTGAAAAGGAACCTTTAAAGGTCATCTAGTCCAATTCCCCTGCAATGAACAGGGACATCCAGAGCCCTTTGCGGGGTTTACAACTGACTTTTTCCCAATACTTTATACTCATTTTTATGCTCTTAGTATCACACAAAAACTTTCTCAACAGCAGTCACTAATAAGCCTCATTCCCTCATAACTGTGACAGACAATAAGAAAACATAAGTAAAACATGTTCAAGAAAGTAGTTTTTCTTCAGCAATGACCTTTTGAAGAAAGAAAATATTAAGTTAAAATATCCTTGTTTATTTAGCTATAATTCCTCTTTATTTGAAATTACTACAGTGTATTACATAACTGTCATTCTGGAACTGTAGTTCTAGATTCCGTGTGTCTCTGTTTCTCAGAATTTATCTGCCACACTGTACAGCTTTTAGTCAGTCAGTGACCCAATTGTCATTCTCCATTACAGATTCTCATCTTCTTATGAAGTCATGCACTGGAGGACTCAGAACTGAACACTACTCCTGTTGCAGTCTTAACAATCCTGAGGGCAAGAGCATAATGCTCACTCATGTTCAGCTTGTGCATACCAAAACTCCTAGGTCTTTTTCTGCAGAGCTGCTTTCCGGTGGGGTGGCCTCCAGCATGCATTTGTGCCCCCTGGGGTTGTTGTTCTCCAAGTGGGAGAGTAGTGCAACTAAAATTTCTCTGAAAACTGTTGAAGTAACAATAGGATGAATAGATCACCAAACAGTAGACAAGAAGTTAATCTTTACAGTGACAGTAATTCTGAAGTATTTCTGCTACATCAGAAGCATGAATCCCGCTACAAGAGGTTTCAGTTATTTCAGCTAAAGGAATCTTAAGAATGAACCTATTTTGAAGACTACTATGTGCCATGCATATATAAAGCATAGGAATGGTATATTTTCATGGAAGAGAAAGAAGAAAGAATTGAAAGCTGTGGAACTGAATGAATTAAAGCTGAGGAATCCATCATACAAATGCTGTTTTTTTCTGGTTTTATTTCTGAGAAATGTAATTTTTATATTTAATGAGTCTCAATGGATTTTCTGCATCAGTATGACTCCTTTTGAAATTAATGTTGATAACACTGTACAGAATTCCACATTGTAGTACAAAATATTAGAAAAAAAAATAGAAAAACTACCTTTCTTTTGTATGCACTTTTTTTTTTTTTTTCTCCAACTACTAGCTCCTTCTGCTGAATGACAATGTGAATAATTGATCCTTGTTTTCTTCCTGTTTGCCAGGGATAATATTTGAGATCTCTCTCTAATTTCCCTTTGGTTATTTCTTTTTCAGGCTGAGTTTAGAAGATAATTTTGCCATGACTCATACAAAAACAATTACAAGTTCTGATTATTGCTCACTCTTGAAAGAGTTCCAGGTTTAGTCTTTTGAGATGAGAGAATGAAAGCTACACTCAGCATTCAAGACAAAGACAGAGCTTGATTTCACATAATATTTCTCATTTTCATTCTTTTAAAATTCCATCTGTAATGATGACGGTGTTTTAGACTAGTGAAAAAGAGCAGAACAGTACTGCTAAAAGGCAATGGAAACTATAATGGAAGCTAAAGATATAAAAGAAAAAAAGTCAAACAAGCGTCATTTTCGCATATCATAGCAGAATGCCATAGCAGTAACTGCCAGCAGTCAATAAGCTAACTAGTCATACAGATGTAGGTTTCAAATCCTTGATAGTGACACTGATAATTTAAAAGGCTCATTATTCAAAAAGGAAGCAAAAATATGTTGTCTAAAGAGGAGGAGAGTACTGCCTTTTAGAGCAATCCCTAAAGGCAACAGTGGAAAAAGACTGTCACTTATGAATTGCAACTCAAAGTTTTGTTGCATTTGTTACATTCAAACTGGTAAACTATGTTGGCATCATTGTGATTTTTTTTTTTTTTTTTTTAATTCTCTGAAGGATAAATTAGGATTCATGTTGCTAAATGTAGTGATCTACATAGCGGGTATTTTTCTTTAAGGATGTCATCATAAATTTCATCTACACTTCTTCCTGGGTTACACCTGGGATAGAATACTGGATACCAAGGTAATTTGATCAAAAACAGTTGTGTCCTCAGGAGCATAATAGTCTCCAAAGCTGTTGCTTTGTAGTATAATAGTCTTCTACTAGATTCAAGAGGTGTTAATGAAATGTTGAGACACAATTATTTGGACTATTGTTTTCAAGAGAAAGGGCCTGAAATAGTAGGAGAAAATTTCACAGTTCACCAAAAATACATTTATTAGCTCGTACTGTGAAGCAGCAAGAAAAAGTGATTGTTTGAGTGTGGATGGACGACTGACCCAGGGAGGTCAGGTTTATCTCCACCTGGGTCATTGCGAGCAAAACAGCTGCCATGGATGACTGTCTCACACAAGAATAGCGATGGGAGTAGACAAAAGGAATGCGGAGCTGAGATAGAGAACACTGTGCCAGGTGCTGTGAGACAAGCTGCGAGCAACTGCAAGTTATGAGAACTGTGCCTTGTTGTACTTAGCATGTTTTTTGTACTGCTCTATATAAACGGCTGTGTGCAGTTATTAAATGGCTTGGCTACTAGAA